>VIYQ01002616.1:0-34934 GCA_009928355.1 Chlorella sp. CH2018 | reverse complement strand
GGGTGGGGGGGAGGGAGTGCAGCGTGGGGTAAGCAGCTGGAACTTGGGTGCTACACAACTAACGGCTCTGCTACAGCAGGCCCTCCTCCGTACGACAGATGTGCCAGCTCCCGCATCAGCGCAACCCCACTGCCAGGCAGCGTCACCCATCCACCCACCCGCGTGCAGGTGTTGCATGGTACGCAGCAGCTCGGCAGCAAAGTGCATGACGACGCACTCGGGGGGCGGGGCCTGCACAGGGCAGTGATAGGCGGCGGGACCAGGGTGTGTCGACCCTTCAACGCCTGCTGAGTTCCCACCAGCATGCAGCCGGCTGCATGCGCTCCTGCCATGCAGAAGCAGCACATGCTCCACACAGCAAGCCGCCCCAATCCCCACCCTTGCCTGGCGCTGCGCCAGGTACGCATTCAGCAGGTCCTGCAGGCTGCCGTGCACGCCCAGCGGCGCCACCAGCACGCTGCTGCGCTGGCCCAGCAGCAGGGCGGAGGGGTCGACAAACCGCTGCCGCACTGCCTGGTCGGCCGGCAGGCGCCCCGCCAGCGCCTTGCAGATGTACCTGCCGAGAAATCAGGGGAAGCTGATTCATTCAACGAGTGCCCATTCATCACAGTACAGGGGCAGTGGAACCTGCCAGCAGCAACGACATGCAGTACACCAATGTGCCTGTGCCTGCACAAGCACCCCAGCGCCTCACCACTCCCAGGGGCAGGGCGGTGCCTCGTGCTTCAGGGCCACATCCGAGCAGTCGCCGTCCACGCCCTGGTACACTCGGGCGTAAGCGCCCTCGCCGATGCAGCCGCTGCAGGAGGAGGGTCGGGCGAGGTAAGGCAGTGCGTCTTGAGTTCGCGAGCAGCCTGGGTGTCGATGCAGCAACGGTGTGCTGCACACTGCGGTCGACCTGAGCCTTCCAAAACTGCCATCAGCACCAGCAATGGCTGCCCCCACCTGACTGCAAACTCCAGGCCGCACAGCTGCAGCTCCACCAGCCCAGCCGAGGCACGGCCAGCCGCCTTGAAGCCAGCATCCGCCGCCGCCTCCTCCTCGCCGCTCAGGGTATACACGCCAGGCCACTGCGGCGGGGAAGAGTGAAATGGCGGCAGGAAAGCGGATAGTTTGCGTCCACTGGCGTGCAAGGCACGCAGCACCACCTGCTGCATGATGTTCCCACCACCCCACTGCTTTCCCTCAACACCAACCTCTCAGCCGCACCTCTGCCACCGAGGGCTCCAGGCACGCCAGCATGCGGGCGTGGAAGCCGGGGGAGAAGGGGTCGACCAGCAGGGGTGCCCCCTCCGCTCCTAGCGCAGGCGCCTGCTGCAGCGGCGTCACAAACCCGGCCTCCTCCTCTCCTGCAACCTCCGGCGACACCGCTCGGCTGGTGGGCGAGCCCATGCGGGGCAGGCTGCAGCCGTCCGAGTCGGCATACACGCCAAAGCTGTCCTGGTCAGGCAGCCCGCTCGCGAGGGCCGCCTCGGCTGCTGCATCTGCCTCCACTGCTGCGCCAACCGCAGCTGCGCGGCTGCTGCCCAGCGGCTGCAGGGCAGCCGCTTCCGCCCCGGGTTCCCGCAGCTGCCGCCCGCAGACCCCCACTGCTGCGCCATCTGCTACCAGGTTTTCCTTGCAGTCGCTGAGGCGCAGGGCTGCCATGCCGTCCCGCAGCGCTGAGCTGCCCTCGCCGGCCGCTTCCGCCGCCTCCCCAGCCAGGCTGCTATCCATGGGGCTGCTGCCGCTGACCGGGCCATTGGCGCCGGCCGAGCTGCCGCCGACTGCCAGGTCAGCGGCCTCCAGCAGCGCCAGCGTATCCTCCCCGCCCAGGTTGATGGCCAGCGTGTCGTCGGCGCCCGGAGCAAAGCCCCACTTGTTCAGCTGTGCAGCGGAGGGGAGAGGGAGTGAAGGTGTGAGGCTGACAGCAAGGCTTACTCATTCCGCCACAACTGTGCAACAAGGGCATCAAGCTCTGCTGCCAGTTAAACGCATCTCCACAGCCCCCTCTCGCCCCTCATCCCCCAGACCCACCTGCACAGCGCCGCCGCTCAGCATGGGGCTGGCGTCATCCAGCGGGCTGCCGCCGCTGCCACCAGTGTGGTCCCCAAGCAAGTCGCCGGTGCTGCCATCACGGGCGCCAAGCGGCCGCTTCTGCGGCAGCAGATTGCCGCCGCTCCTGCCACTGCCGCCAAGCACTGCTGCAGATTCAGGGCTGGGGCTGGGGCTGGCGCCGCCCAGGCCTATGAACTGCGTGTCCTCCCGGATGGAGAAGCCGCCAAAGGCTGGCGCTGGTGCCGCAGCAGGCGCCGCAGCGGGCTGTACGGCTGCTGGCTGGTCATCCAGATGCTGCTGCAGCTCCTCCTCCTCCTCCTCTGGGTGCACTGCAACGGTGATGAACTGCGTGTCCTCTCGGATGCAGAAGCCGCCAGGGGAGGCAGCTGGCGCCGCCGCTGCCCGGCTGCCGGCCACCGCTGCCATGGGTGCTGCCTCGTTGTCCTCCTCGTCATCAGCACCAGCAGCTGGGACAGTGATGAACTGTGTGTCCTCACGGATGCAGAAGCCGCCGCCGCTGCCGCCTGGCGAGTCCACCTCAGGCTCCAGCGGCACTGACACAAACTGTGTGTCCTCCCGAATGCAGAAGCAGCCAGGGGAGGCAGCCGGTTCTGCAGGCACCGCAGGGCGCGCCCGCGGCGGCCGGGGGGCTGGCACACGGAAGCCGTCGGCGTCGCTGCTGCCGTGGTGCTGTGCTGCCGGCTGGCTGGGCGCTGCAGCCATGCCGCTGCCACTGCCACCGCCAAACATGGCATTGATGGCCTCAAATGCAGCCTTTGTGGAGATGGTGACTGTGGGGTCGGCGTAAGCAGGGCCACGGGCTGTGGGCGGCAGAGCGCCGCCGTGCTCACCGGGCAGCGCACCCTGTAGGTGATCAAGGGCGGGGGGCAGATGACTTGTTGGTTTGGGCCGGCCAGCAGCAAGCGGGGCACGTGGGCAGCTGCCGAGCAGGCACTGGAACTGCAACCAGCACGGCACAAGCAGGCCATGCGCGCCTGCCAGCAGGGCACCCCCTCGGCCTCGCCACCGCCCACACCTTGAACATCTGGTTGATGGCATCAAAGGCGGCCTTGGTGGAGATGGTCATGGTTGGCTCGTAGCAGCCGCTGCCAGAGGCGCCGCTGCCGCCCACAACGATGGGCAGGGAGCTGCTGCCGCTGCCGCCCAGCCCGCCGCCGCGCCCAAAGCTCAGTGTGGGCTCGGCGTAGGGGTTGGGGGGCAGGCTGCCGTGCTCCAGAGGAAGGGAGCCCTGCAGATGGCAGGCGGGCTGGTGAGAGTTGAGCCCACCGTGCTTAGGAAAAGATGGTGCCTGACCATCAGAACTCTGCATGGCAGCCCAACCAGCTGGCAGCTTTCAGTGCCCCGCACCTTGAACATCTGGTTGAGCGCCGCAAACGCGTCCTTGGTGGCAATCGTCATGGTGGGCTCCATGGCGGCAGCCGCTGCTCCGCCGCCAGCAAGCAGGTCGGCGGGGTGGGCGTGGGGCGGCAGCGCACCCTGCAGGGTGAGGGAAGGGCAACAAGTTCGTGGTTTGGGCTCCGATCCCAAGCCCTGTGCCGTAGCTACTTCACGCCAAGCCCTGCATCTGAGGCAAAACAGCCCACTGCCACCACCGCTGCTCAACACGCAGCCGCTCACCCCAAACATCTGGTTGATGGCGGCAAAGGCATCGCGGGTGCTCAGCGTGATGGTGGGCTCCGACAGCCCGCCAGCCGCCTCAAACTGCAGCCCGCTGGCGGGTGCCGCGCTGGGATGAGCTGCCTCATCGGCCTCAGCAACCTCTGCCACAGCTGGTTCTGCCGCAGCGACAGCCTCCGCTGGCTGCTCTGCTGCCTCTGGCTTTTCAGCCGAGGCTGGCAGGTCAAAGGGCGTGGGCAGCAGCACGTCAGCAGCCTGCTGCTCCTTTCCAGCCTCCTCAGCTTCTGCAGCTGCAGGCTCATCCTCCAAGGGTGCAGCCGCCTCGGGCTGCATAGGCACTGCCTCCTCGGCAGCTGGTTGCGGGCTGGGAGCTGGTGCCTCAAGCTCTCCTGCTGCAGGGCTGGCCACAGGCTCAGGGCTGGGTGCGGCAGGCCCACCCACAGCTGCCAGGCTGCCCAGCCCTGCCACCTCTTCGGCGGCGGCTGGAGATGCCTGTGGCCTGGCAGGGCGTGCGCAGCTGAGCATGGCTGGCGGCGGGCCGCAGGGCAGCACGCAGGTGTCCCCATCCAGCTCCATGTCATCATCTGCCCTGGGTGCCTGCTGCGCAACAGCTGCTGCCTGCTCCACCTGCCGCCGCTGCAGCCAGGCAGCGCCGCGCACCTCCTCAAAACTCAGCTCCTCACCTGGACGCAGGTTTGGGAGCGGTGCGCAGCAGACTGAGCCAGGAGTAGTCAGTTTACAGTTGGTGCTGCTAGAGAAGCGACTCAAAACAGTGCTGCAATCAATATGGCTGTGCCCGCTGCCATGCCGGCTCACGCACCGCCGCCGCCGTTCAGCGCCGCCTGGTCAAAGGCCATCACCTCCTCTCGCCGCCGCTTGGCCTCTGGCTGCAGGACGCCGGCAGGCAGCGAGGCGCCGCTGGGGGCCACGCCACCCAGCACTGGCCCTTGAGCCTGTGCCTGCAGTGGAAAGGAGGAAAGCAAGGGGGAGCTGAAGTGAGGCATCCCCACTGCCGAGTGCATGACTGTCCAAAGATGCGGCCCGGCTGATCAGGGCGGCCTGCCCTCATCTCAACCCGATGCCAGCCCTTGCCCGCCCACCACACCCCTTCAAGCACCCCGCACCTTATGCAGCTGCAGCGGGTTTTGGAGGATGGCCTCCTCGCCGGCACCGCCCGCATCTAGCCGCTGCCGCAGTGTAGGCTTGCCAGCTGCCTCAGCCTCTGCGGCTGCCGCAGCAGCGGCCTGCTGCTCCTCCAGCTCCTGTGATGGCGAGGCGGGATGCTTTCAGCAACGTGAAACGGTTGAGTGGAAGGCGATGCCATGCCTGCAGCGGCAGCCCCTTCTTTGTTTGTGCTGTGGAAGGCACATTCACCCTGCAGCTCAAAAAACACAACGTAGCAGCTGCAGACCAGCACACCTGCAGTTCCGGGTCCACAAAAATCTCCAGCGGGGCGGCAGCAGGAGCCGAGTGCGCAGGTGCCTGCTTGATGCGCTGCCCTGCCCACATATTGGCCCGCTGCACGTTCTCCTTGCGGCCCGCCTCAAAGCCTGTCAGCTTGGTCCACGCACCGGCGGCCGCGGCTGACCTGCAGGGTCAAGGATGGAGTGGGGACCACAGGTGGAGGGCGCTTTCAACACAGGCATGCACACATAGCACCAACAGCAACAAGCTGCCCTGCCTTCCACAGCCTCCCACGCTGGCTGCCGCTCGCACCTGCCAGGCTGCAGGAAGGCAGCCGGTGCCGAGGCAGAAGGGCCGCCGCCTGCAAACTCGTCATCCACAAAGATGTCAAGGCCGCCGCCCCCGCCAGCATTGCCGTTCTCCGGGTCAGCGGCTGCCTTGCGCTTGAAGCCGGCGGCGCCGCCCAGCAGGCCGCCGGCGCGGCTGGCGCCTCCAGCAGCTGCGCCCGGCCGCCGGCCGCCCAGCACGCCCAGCGACTGCCGCTCGGGGTGCTCAGGCTCGGGGGCCTCGCCCACACCCTGCTCTGCTGCCTTGCGCTGGATGCGGCGCGCCTGCAAGCAGGTGGCGGCAGGGAGGGCACAGCAGGGTGGGAATGGGCGCAGGCTGGGAGAGGACCGGCCTCGTGGCTGGTGCTGTACCCGGATGTAGCCGCTGGCCACCTCTCCGCTCCCCCTCGTCAAGGCTTACCAGACTGATAGCGACACTGCCAGGTTCCAAGCCAGGTCAGTGCAGTAGCCCATCAACTGCCCAGGGGCACTGCCAAGCCCACACCCTCGCAGCCACCCTGCCGCCCCTCACCATGCGCTGCTGGAACTCGGCGTACTTGGCCCGCAGGCGCTCCACCGGCGCTGCCAGCACATTGGTGCCCTGCTGGTACACGGCATCCGCCTTGGCATAGCCGCCCCGCGCCTGCCGGGGGATTGGGAAGCAGGGTGGGCAAGTGGCGGATTGTGGTCAAGGCCAGCGGGCAGGGGGAAGATCTCAGCCCACGCAGCCTGCCAGTCCAGCAACCCACAGATCCTGTCCATGCAGTGCCAGCAGCAGGGAGGGCAGGCAAGCGGGCGCACCTCCAGGTAGGTGGCGTGCGCCACATAGAACAGCGCATGCTCCTGCCCAATGCTGTTCTCGCGCAGGAAGGCAAACACGTCGCCGGGGTCGGGCAGGCAGTCGGCCTGTGCAGCAGGGAGAGCAGCGGGTGGTGCTGCTCAAGCCAGGCAGTTGTGGTGCAGCGCAGCAGGACAGCACGGCACAGCTGCAGCATTCCGGGTCGTGCACGCACTCCAACCCAGCAGAAATGCAGCCAGAAGCGGCAGGGCAGCTCTCATCCACTTCACTCACATACTGGATCCACACGCGCAGGTAGCGGATGTCGTTGGCGTAGCGCCCATTGGCCTGCAGCGCAATAAACAGCAGTAACGCAGTTGTCATATGCTACAGGGAGCAGCTGCTGCTGCTGCTGCCGCCGCCACAAGAATCAACTGCTCTAGGTCACGCCGCCCACGCTGCCCACCTGCAGCTCGCGCGTGCAGCGCTCCAGCAGCGGCAGCAGCTCCGCCTTGTGCCCGCCCGCTGAGAACGTCTCCTGCGTCCACTTGATGAATCTGCAGGCAGCATGCAAGGCGGGCGTGGAGCGCAGGTGCGAAGGTGCGGTGCAGCACTGGCGGCTTGTGCAGTCAAGCAGCTGCGATACGGCATGCCGCACGCAAATGCTACAGCGACATGCATAGGGGGCAGCATTGCCGTGAACAAGGTGAAGAGACAACAACCGGAGAGCAGAAAGCATTGGGGTGGCAGGCTGCCCAGCACCGCACCTGAGCCAGACCTCCAGCGGGTCGTCTCCGCCGTAGGCCGCCAGCTCCTCCCAGAACGCCCTGCGTGCAGCGGCGGCGGCGGCACTGGGTTCACTGGGCAGGCTGGATGGAAGCAGCTGCATCAGGCCGCTGCGTGCAGCCAGTGCCCACCAACCGCGGCCCCGCCCCGCGCACTTGCGCCGCTCCTCGATCGCCGCGGTGCGCAGCTCGGCGGTGCTGTCGCGCAGCGCCGCCGCCTTGCGCCCCGTCTTCAGAGGCTGGAAGTTCTCCTTGGAGGCCTCCCAGTCGGCCTCCGGGGCGGCCATGGCGGCGGGGGGCCCGGCTGTTGGGGCGCTGGGCGCTGTTGCTGTTGGCGGCTGTCGCTCAGGGGCGTGCGGCCATCGGTGCGCCCCGCGCGCCTCACGCTGTTGCTGCCGGTGGGTGGGCGAGTGCCGCGGGCAGGAATGCAGGCGCAGGAAGTGGGCAACCGGCGTTAATGCGGGAGCACAGCACGTGCTGCGCTGCTTGGGGAACCTCCCGCCCCCACCATCGGGCGTCCGGTACGCCTTGGATCACTTGCCTGATCTCGCAGCACCGCCTCCGGGGCTCCTGCAGTGCGCACCCCGCGCTCGGTCCCGCCCTGCGCAACCCCGTGCCCTACGGGTCCCATGGAGTGATCCATCAGAGCGATCAGTAACCCACGAACTCCCCGGCGCCGCCCGCCCTGCCGCCCAGCAAGCCCTGCGCTCCCGCCCGCGCCAATGGCGGCCGACGAGGGGGTGCTGGACCCCCTGGAGGACTGGCAGCTGGTGGGGGAGGCCTACTACTCGCGCCGCCAGCTGTATGAGCTGGACTGGGGTGCCGGCGCCGCCGCCGCCGCCAGCGGCGGCGGCAGCGCAATGAACCTGGCCTTCATGCGGTGAGCAGTGGCCCAGGCACTTGGGCCGACCCCAAGCGCGCGGCCAGAGATGCACCGACTCTCCAGCTGCTGCGCGCGCCTGCAGGCACCTGCAGCCCGCCGCTGCTGCCGCTGCCGGGCCTGCCTGCATCCCCTTGTCGCTGCCTCGCGTGCCTCAGCAGCCCGCTGCTGCGCTGCAGGGTGTTCCCTGCGCCCTTTGGCGGCCCGGTGGCGGCGCTGCGCGACGACAGCAAGGTGGGCTTGCAGGCAGGGATCCTGGGTAGGTTGCAGCTTGACCGCGCTCGGGGGCCTGCTGCATCTGCCGGTGCTTGCCAAGGTCGCCTCCCGCTGCCACAGCTTGCCTCCCTGTGTCCATCCGACACCTCAGGTGGTGCTGTACGTGGGCGGCTTCACCAAGCCCGACATCCAGCTCTTCTCAGCCGCCGGCCACCCGCTGGGCCGCGTGCTGTGGGACAGCCGGGCGCGCGTCGTGGCGGCGGGGTGGACTCGCAACGAGCAGCTGCTGGTGGTGGACGATGCGGCGCAGGTGAGGGGCAGCTGGACAGAGAGGGATGGAAGCGTTGCTGCCCGCATTCAGCTTCCTCGCGCCGGCTGTGTTGCTGGCCAGCACAGAGCAGCTGTGGGCGGCGCCGGCCGGCCGTACCCTGCTGCACCTGGTTGCAGCGCCGCCCAGTGCACTGCACTGCCCTCACCGCCCTACTGCCAGGTGCACATGTTCAACGTGCGCGGCGAACGTGTGCCGCTGCGCTTCTCCCTCGGCGCCGAGTGCGAGGCGGCGGGGGTGGAGGCCGCGGCTGTCTTCCAGGATGGCCTGGCTGTGCTCACACCTGGCGGCCAGCTGTGGTGCGGGGAGGGAGCATGCTGTGGCTTCGGGGAGGCTGCCGCCCGGTTGTTCCTCTCGCTGCATGCAGCATTTGCTTGCAAAACTGAAGTCTCCCTGTCGTGCCACTGGCAACCCTGTACGCACCACGGGTGTTTCCTCATGGTGCGCCACACTTACGCCTGCCTGCCTGTGCCCCCTATCCAAACCAGGTGCGTGCCCGATGTGCACGAGCCGCGGCTGCAGCGCTTCCCAGACCCCGCCCCCGGCCTGGCGGTCGCAGCCGGCAGCGGCGGCAGCAGCGGCGTGCACTGCATGACGGTGCTGCCGCCCTCGCTGTCGTCGTCAGGCGCCCTGGAGGTGAGGGCTGGATGTCAGCAGGGCGCGCTGAGGTTTCGTGCCCTGCCAATCCAGCACCTGAGCAGCATCGGATCGCAGAACCTGTGCCTCCTTGCCCACACCAGTCTGTTGCCGCTGACCTGGGCACAGGTGATAGTGGCTGTGGAGGAGACGGTGCGCGTGATCGACGCCAACGAGGCGCTGCCCACCTCTGTGTTCGAGGGACCCATCCTGCGGTGAGGGGATGTACCATTCAGTCTGTACCACTGCGCTGAGGACTGTGACTAGCTGCGGAGATGCAGCATCCTGTCTCCCTTGCCGGTGGTTTGGCTGCCTGGTGCCGCACTGCAGGCACACAGTGCCTTGACCGGCTGCTGAACACCGGCACACTGGCACCCTCCATCACCCCGCGTTCTGCAGGATAGCCGCCAGCCCCTGCGGCCGCATGATAGCGGGGTACGGCCAGGATGGAACCATCCACATCTGGACTGCCGGTGGGTGCTGCCCAGCTGCCTCGTTTGGAGGAGGGTGTTCCCGCTGTTTTGGGCACGCTCGCAACGTACGCGTGAGTAGCAGCAGGCTTGCACAGCGGCAGGCAGGGCCTGTTGTGCAGCAGGGTGCCCACCTGCCGCCTGCTCCTCCCTCTGCCTCCCATCGTAAATGCAGACCTGTCGGAGGTGGTGACACGCGTGGGGCTGTCTGAAACCGAGCTGGACCTTGTGGACTCGCTAGGAGTGAGCCTGTGTGCCAGTGGCTGGCTGTGTCGCGTGGCAAGAGCCGCCCCTTCTTGCTTTTATTTTCAGCCACGTGTTAAAGGCCGTGACCATTCTGGCGGCTGCAGTGCCACCTTGTCTATCTGGAGCGTTCCCGCTGGATGCACCAAGCTGCAGCTCCTTGGCACTGCTGCCCGT
Organism: Chlorella sp. CH2018; assembly: GCA_009928355.1. Classification (NCBI taxonomy): domain Eukaryota; kingdom Viridiplantae; phylum Chlorophyta; class Trebouxiophyceae; order Chlorellales; family Chlorellaceae; genus Chlorella; species Chlorella sp. CH2018. Next base: position 25,016 of record VIYQ01002616.1, on the reverse strand, counting down.
TAAAAAAAGAAACGCGCCCTGCTGCCCCCCTCTGCCAGGCGGAGGCGCTGCCGGACACGCTGCCGGAACAGCTGGTGTGGTGTGGCAGCGACGCTGTGCTGCTGTTTTGGGAGGCGAGTGCACGATTGGTGGGGGGTCACCCTGTTGGGGGGTTGCCCTGCCCGCTTGCTGCTCAGCGGTCGGCTTGTGGCGCTGCTCGTCAAGGTTGCACATTTCAATGCTGCCGCCTGGCCTACCGCTCTGCAGAGATCCACTCAGTCATTGCACCTGCCTTCTGTCTGCAGAGCGTGGGCGGCCTGCTGGTCACACTGGACGGCGCCTGGCGCTGGTGGGACCTGGGTGCTGGCGCCGCGGCAGCCTTCGCCACGGAGGTCGACGGTGGGTGTGCAGTGACTGCAGGGTGGCTGTGCTCTCGATCAGGGCCTGCAACTGCGGCAGTTGGCACGCAGCAGGCTGTCTCGGCAGGTCTGCCTGGCTTGATTGTGACCAGCTACCTGCGGATGAGCCATCCAGCTGCCCTCCCTGCTGACTCACTCGTGCAGGCGTGCGCGTGCTGTCATCAGACCGGCACCTGCTGCTGCGCCGCGTGCCGCCCGCCGCTGCGTCCTGCCTGGAGATTGGCAGCACCTCGCCGGGGGCGCTGCTGTACGATGCTCGCCGCCTGTTTGATGCCCAGGATGCGCGGGCCACAGGTGGGTGGGTGCAGGGGCACTGCAGTGTGGGGATTAACCGTGGGAGGGGGCAGAGAGTCATGCGTCGTCGCCCCCTCAGCATGCAGTTTCATGGTGTCTGGACATCAGCCAAGGGCAGCACCTGCCATCGCTCCCCCATCCGGCGGAAGCTTACATGCCTGCTCACTGCACGTCGGGTTTCTTGCGCACTTTGCGCAATATCCCATGCAGGTGAACTGTTGGACCTGGTGCGCTCCGGAGAGCTTTCAGGGGCGGTCGACGACTGCCTGGCCGCAGCAGCAGCCGAGCTGGATCCGCTCAAGCAGGCAGCCCTGCTGAAAGCCAGCTGCTACGGCCGCGCCTTCCGGCAGCTTGAGCCCCCAGCAGCGTCCCAGCAGCAGCAGCAGCAGCAGCAGGTAGACGCAGTGAGCAGCGGCAGCGGGGTGAGCGGCGATCCGAGGCGGCAGGCGGTGGAGGTGGCGCGGCGGCTGCGGGTGCTCAACGCGCTGCGGGACCCGGGTGCGCTGCTCGACTGGCATGCGTGGTCTGGCTGGTCCAGATGGGCTGGCGTCTAGGGTGTGTGGTGCAGAGGTGCATGTGCACTGGACAAGCTTGCGCACAGGCATCCATCTGTTCAATGTGTGCCAGCCTGCTACTGGGCTCATCTCAGTGGCGTATGCTTCATGCCTCCCACCTGCAGCCATCGGCATCCCGCTGACGATGCGGCAGCTGGCGGCCGAGGGCCTGCCTTCCCTGGTGGCCCGCCTGGTGGGGCGCAGGCACTACCTGCTGGCCATGCGCATCTGCCAGGCGCTCGGCCTCTCCACTGAGGAGGTGGGTGAGGGGCGGGACTTGTTGCATGTTCTCACCAGCGGTCTGCCTTGCACTAGGTGGCATGCGTGAAGCCGCGGCGTCTGTTCCGCACCAAAACAGCTGTGTGGGGTGCGGCTTCAGCTGGTCCTGGTGCGCTGGGAGAGTTAAACCACCCTTCAGCAGCACAGCCCGTCTGCCGCCGACTTTTGTGCTTGGCGGCGTGTGCGCGCAGGTCCTGGTGCGCTGGGCGTGCGACAAAATCTCTGCAGCGGCAGCCACCCAGCCAGACGACCAGCTCATGGATGCACTGCAGGTGGGAGGGCTCACAGCCAGCTGGCCTGTCCTGCAACCTGTTGGTTTCCACACACGGCAGCCGCCACCTGCATGTAGTCTGGTTGGTCAGGCAGCGGTGGGTGACCAGCCTGCTGACGGCCAGGCCTGCCACCGGCCCACCGCAGGCCAAGTTGGCGGGCCAAGCAGGCGTCAAGTACGCAGCGGTGGCCTCACATGCGGCGGCCGAGGGGCGGCGCGGCCTGGCAGCGCTGCTGCTGGAGCATGAGCGGGTGGCGGCGGAGCAAGTGCCGCTTCTACTGGACCTTGGTAGGTAGAGGGGGCTGGCAGGGGTGTGCTTGTGTGCGAACGCGAACCGCCTGCACTCCTGGCACATTCCCGCACGGCCGGACAGCTGTGCAGGCATCCCAGCATTGTGCACACGCCACCACGCCGCACTGCGCACCTGTTGTGCAGGAGAGGACGAGCGTGCGCTAGACAAGGCAGTGGAATCCGGGGACAGCGGTGCGAGTTGCTGCCTTTGCAGTTTTGTGGCCTGGCTGCGTTGAGCGTCTGCTCGTGAGCCTGGGCGACTGAGCAGCCCACCGTGAGCAGCACAACTGCACAAGCTGCTGGTAGCTGTGATTGCTGGCCCCAGCGTGCTAACATCGTCAGCCCTTTCACCCACTCCCATGCAACGCACAGACCTGGTGTTCCGAGTTGTGCACACCATGTGGCGCCGCCTGGAGCGCACCACTGCCGCAGCAGCTGCCGCAGGCTCAAGTGGACGCCCAGGCAGCGTGGGCTCAGCTGCGCAGGTGGGCTGGCAGTGGTGCTGGGTAGCCTGTGCAGCTGTCTTCTCGTGGCACCTCGCGTGCTGTGCATGTTCCGCTTCCGTGCTGCTGCGGACGCTGCCTGGCAGTTAGCCTGCCGCACTTGTACGCCCGTGCCATGCCACCGCATCTGGCCTCCCTCCCCATCCCCGCCCTGCTCTGCCACTCCATCTGCCCTCCCTCCCCTCCCTCCCCGCCCCTCCCCATGCAGTCGCGCTTCTGGCAGGCGGTGGCCCGCAAGCCAGCAGCACTGGCCTTCTTCTCCAAGTACTATCGCCAGCAGGCAAGGGCGTTGCCGCCATGGAAGTCACGTGTGACAGCATTATCACGCAGATGTTGAGCCATACGCTGGGCTGGTGTGTTGGAATGGAAAACGCCGCGTATCGGCGTCCACCCGCCCGCACACACATGCACCCTCTGCCTGTTCAACCCCAAAACGGAGCTGCAGGACCCCCAGCTGCTGCTGGAGCTGTACGAAGCCATGGGCCAGCAGGAGGCGGCGGCAGAGCTGCACCTGCAAGCTGCGCTGGAGATGGCGGCGGGTGGGTTGCTGCGCTGCGCTGCGCTGCGCTGTGCTGCGCGAGCATGTGAATGCTCAGCCGGTATGCCGCTCGTGCTGTTGCTCGCTCCAACGGGTGCAGGTTCTGACTTGGCTTCCCCATCACACCGCCACATGCGCTGCCCCACCCCGCAGGCGGCAAGGCCACCGAGACGTCGGTGCAGCGGGAGCTGGCGCGGGCCAAGGACGCGTTCACTCGGTCCACAGACACCCACCAGGTTGGTGCTGGAGCTTTGCAAAGGGAGAGATGTTTTCCGGAGCGTGAACCGCACTGCCACCCATGCTAGTGAACCTTCGGCCTGCCGAGAGCTGCAGCCTTGCAGATCGTTGTCCCCACTGTCGCACTCCCTGCCTCTGCCGCATCTCACACCTCCCTCGCTTCAGGGCCGCGACCGGCGGTGGGAGGCGGCGGCGGTGCAGGCGCTGGCGCGGCTGCGGGAGCAGCAGCTGGAGCTGCAGGCCTCCAGCCGGCGGTGAGTGCTTGGCATTGATCTGCAGGCCGGCTAACACAGGCTGGTGCTCCAAACCCGGTCGCTTGATGAGGAAAGCTTCGCATGCGTCTGCTGTTGTCATTTCGCTGCAGGGAGGGCTTCCTTGGGCTCTCAGTGGCCGACACCATCCGGCAATGCCTGCGCCTGGGGCTGAAGGACGCCGCCAGCAAGCTGGTCCGCGAGTTCAAGGCAAGCGAGCGTGCTGCGGTGTGCTCAGCAGCAACAAGCTTCCTGCTCCAACAGGGTGCCGCCCCTGGAGGTCAAGGCCACGTGGCGTGCTGGGCAGTACTGCCAAACAAATGCTCTGCAGTTTCAAGGCGCTCAGCTTTCAAGGCTCTCAGGCGCTGTGCTCGCCACTGCCTGCAGGTGCCGGACCGTCAGTTCACGCTGCTGTCGGCACAGGTGGGTGTGATGTGATGTGTGGGCTTGTTGGGCGGGCAGATGTGCCGCCCATGCGCATCAGGCGCACCCCTGCTCTGCCGCAGTGTGTGCAGAGCCCAACTGGGCGGGGTGGCACTCTCTATGCACTAGCTGTGCCTTGCTCATGACCAACTGAAACCGCCCAGCTGTGGTCAATGCTTCCCTGCAGGTGCTGGCCGCGCAGCACGACTGGCCGGCGCTGCAGGCGCTGGCGGGGCGAGCTGCGGGCGAGCGCAAGCTGGGGCTCAGCATGGAGCACTTCATTGCAGCTGCCAGGTGAGGGAGTGGAGTGTTGGAGGCTGCTGCTGGTCCTTGCAAGCTATGGTGCAACAACATGGAGAGCGCCGCAGCCGGCTCGGCCAAATGGCAAGCGTCTGCTGGCATGCGCTGCCAACTGGACCCAGCAGGGGGGGTCGGCGGCAGCAGTGCTGCTCAGTTGCATGATGGATGCCTGGATTGCTGGAGGCGCGCCCGTTGCCTGCGCCCGGTTCACAGCAAAGCGCAGCTGCCAGTTCTGGTTGCACAACCACTGATACACTTTGACGCAGGACGCACGGCGCCCCGCCCGAGGCGCAGCGCTGGATGATCGACCGCATCACGGGCGAAGGCGCGCTGGCCAAGAAGGCGCAGGTGACCTTGGGTGCATGCGTTTTGTGCACAGTCCGTGGCGGTGTGTGCCGCTCATAAATGTTGTCAAGAGGGTGCAGCTGCCTGCAACCCACATCACTGCAGACACGCTGTGGTGCCCACCTCTCAGCATTGGCTCCCATCTCCTCTGCAGTACTATGCCGAGCTGGGCATGCCCGCCCAGGCCCGCCTGCTGGCGGAGCAGGCAGAGGCGGCGGGCGGCAGCGGCGCTGGGGTGCTGGGCAGCCTGCGCGGCGCGGTGGGCGGCACTGTCGGCTCGCTCGTTTCCCGCATGCAGGGTGAGCGCGGCTGATTGCTGGTCGGCCCTGCTGACCGTGCCCCTGAGCTCTGCCGGTCTGCGCCCGTTGTAGCAACTTGCCTTGCTGGTGTAATTTTGCACCATAATGGCATGTGACGTCGCAGTCAAAGGATTGCATGGGAGGGAGATGCAAGGCCACCAATGAAATGGATGGGTGGGAAGTTGCGAGAGCTCCAGCTCTCCCACCGCACTGCCCGACGGCTTGCAAGCTCAGGCTGCTGGCTGCCTGGACAGCTGCTGCGGGGCAGCCTGCCGCTCTGCCAGCACCCGCATGACTGACTCGTAGACGAGGAAGGTGAGGGCGGATTGGGGCATCACACGCAGCACGTTGGGAACCAGCCCTTTGTAGAAGCCGCCCAGGCCCTCGCGCTGCAGACATTCAAGGGAACAAGGACGTGCGCGTCACGTAGCCGGACAGCACGATGGAAAGCTGACGCCTGTCAGAAAGCTTCTGGTCACTGGCGCGAACAACACTGTTTGGGCAGCACGGTTTGATGGAAGCAGCGGCAGCGCACGAGTGCACACCTGCAGCGTCTTGCGGATGACGTCGCCTACCCCAGTGTACTGCAGCGTACGTGCGTCCATGCGCTGCTGCAGCCGGCTGCGCAGCACCTGCGGAGCAGCAGGGGCGAGGAGGCGGGTTTGAAGGGGCAGCAGGAGCATGTTGCAAGGCGTTCGTGTGCAGCAGCAGCAGCGCGCGCCATAGTTCCGCTCAGCTCACCTGGGAGGGATAAGTGGCCACCGAGGCCGCCAGCTTGGACAGCGCTCCGCAGGCTGTGATCTCAGCGGGCGTCAGCTCCCGCACCTTGGTTTGGTGCCGCCCGCTGCTGCCGCTGCTATCGCTGCTGCTGCTGCTGCTGCTGCTGCTGCTGCCCGACCCGAGCAACCGGTCCAAGCTGCCCGTGAAGCGCTGCAGCGAGACGCCCTCAGCTGCATGCTTCAGCTCTTCGTACACCGCAAACTGGATGGCTCCATGGCTCACCTGCAACAGCCAGCAGAGAGGCAGGGAAGTGAGCAGCCAGATCCCAGCGCAAGCAGCCTTGTGTTGTGGTAGCATGACAACGAGGTGCTGCTCATTGATGGGCAAGCTGCCGCACACACTGAATGGCTGCGAGCGCGTGAAAGAGCCTGATTCTTTCAACCCATCCCCTCCAGATCTGCTCCACATCCGGACGCTGTCACTCACCAGCAGCAGGGAGGGCAGTAGCCCCTTGTACAGGCCACGCAGGCCCTCGCAGCGTGCAATCTGAACGAACGCGTGCAGGAAGCCTCGGTACTCGAGCGCACATGCCTCCGCTGGCGCCGCTGCTGCCGCACTGCTCAGCAGCCGCGGCACGTTGCCTGCTCCTGCTGCCGCAGCAGCGGCTTGGCCTGCTGCCACTGCCGCTTGGCCGCCAGGTGCTGCTGCTGCTGCTGCTGCTGCCGCTGTCGCCTGCTGCACCGTTTTGCGCTGCAGCTGCAGCCGTGTTTTGACGACCCAGATGGGGTTGGTGATGAAGCAGACCTGCGGCGGAGCGGACAGTGGGCCACAGCACAGGTGTAAACCCAACGGGTCAGCAGCTGCAGTGCTGCGGCGAAAGAAACGGTGAAAAAGACCGGTCTGGCCCTCTATGAAAGGACAGTGAGGGACACCAGAGCGACAGCGTGGATCATCAGCCAAGTTGCCAAGGCAAGAGAGCAGCACATGAGCATGCCATGGCACACACAGCAGCGCACTGCAAGCTGCCACTGCTGAGCGCATAGCGTCGTGCCACAATGAGTATGCGCACAGCAATGTGTGCCCACCACTCAACTCACCACTGCCCCAGCCTCTGCCGCACTGACCAGGTGCCAGCCGGGGCTGAGCTTGGACTGGCCCGAGGCTCGCTGGTACCGCTCCTGCTTGGGGGTGGTTTGCAGCAGCAGCAGCAGCGTTGATGGGAGTGCCGGCGCACCCCAGCTGTTGCCAGCAGGCAGGGCAGGCTGTGCTGGCACAACAATCGACTGCCCACAGCCAGCCAGCGCGATCAGGCGCTGTGCCTGAAGCATGTGGAGCGCGCCGCGTTGCCCACCTTGGCTCGGTTGTAAGCAAAGAAGTAGATGCCCCAGGCCAGCCCGCTGCCCGCCAAAGCCGGCGTCAGGCCTGCAGACAGGGAGAGGGCGGCGAGCCGGCATGCCTGAGTCTGAACCACTTGGGTCCCGCCATGTGCTGGCTGCAAGCATAGCGTCAGTACCAACGTGCTGCTGATTCCAGTCCATGCTCTGCTCCTGCCGGCCGCCTGCCTTGCCGCCTGCCCTGCTGCCCACGCACCCGAGTAGAGCGCCCGCCAGCCCTCCTGCCGCACAATCTGCCGCAGCGCGTCCACTGTGCCGCGGTACGTCGGCAGCAGCCCCGCGCCATCTTGCACTGCAGGCGTGAACACGCAGACATAGGGCACTCGTCAGCTCATGCAGCGACCACGACAAGCAGCGCAGCTGGTGGCTGTGGCAGATGGCCACAACAGTGTGGTGGCCGGCAGCAGTGCCAAGTACACAGCACGCACCCTGCAGCCGCGTCTTCACCACATCCAGTGGGTGCAGGATTAGGGTGGCTGCCAGGCCGGCGGTGCCGCCCGCCAGCGCATGCTTCCTGCACCACGGGGCAGCAGGGTGCGAGGCAGTGTCGCAGGCGGCGGCAGCGGCGGCGGCGCTAGGGGGGCAGCGGCAGGCACATGTGAGCCGCTCTGGAGGCATCTATTGAAGTCTACTGCGTATGCCTGCAAGCAGCGCACGCCTGAGCGGCCGGTGTCGTCGCCGGCAGAAGGGTTCTGAGCTCTGCCGTCGACAAACCGGTCGCTGCAGCCATACCCACCACTGGGACTGGATCTGTTTCTTCTGTGCGGCAGCCATGGCTCGCCGGGCAGCTCTTGTGCGTGCGGCCGCCGCCGAGTTGCGGCGCCGACCACCCGCGCTGCTTGCTTGCCTCCTTGGAAGGTCAAGGGCCGCGCGAACAAAACGATGCTACGGTAATCGGTGCGGCAGCCGAGGCTGTGGCAGTGCCGCCGCCGCCACTGCCGCCTGCCTGCTGGGCCCACCCAGTCGCAGCTGGCATGGTGGCGATTTCACTCACTGGGTGCTTTGCCTCAAACAATTGAGGCAAGCAAAGATCCCCATACAAGAACTTTGATGGGAAGCGTGCCACTGAGATGCACAGACCGCCTCCGCCCCTCGTGGGGGTCCATGCCGAGGCCGCAGGGGGTGGCCGGCCGGCAGCCTGCTGTGACTGTTGCACACACGTTGATGAGCAGGACGATTACCCGAAATTCCTAAAAATTGTGGCCTTGCATCGGCTGTTGAAAACAGCATGCAGGGTGCAGTCGCCTGTGGTCCACTGCCTGACATGAGCACAAATGCACAGGCAAGCGCTATCGCTCGGCCCGCCACCGGTTCACGCTGCCACGACGCTCACCCAGCAGCAGGGTGCAGCTGGGTTGCAGGGTTAAGAGTGGAACGAGCCACAGCGGCGACTGGGGCTCGCTGAGGTCTGGCTCAAACAGGAGCGGGCGACGCGCCGCCCCTTCCGCTGCGCATGCGCTGCCCACCGCACAGCAGGGCTTGCACGTCAACTCGAAAGGATGAGCCGGCGGAATCGGGCCGTCCGCGCCATTGATCGCGCCTCCGACATTCCTCTGTCGCCATCGGAGCGCGCTACCCGTGGCTTGGTGGGCCCAGAGCGTAGGTCCCGATGGCTTGCACCGCTGCTGCCCGCCTTCCCGCCCCCGCCAACCGCCAGACACACCACAAGCGGGGTCTGCAGGCAGCACGGCGTCTCGTGGCCCCAGCCGGGGCACCAGCGGGCCTGTCGCCCTGCCGCCGCAAGGCGGCCCCGGCGCGCCCCCGAGCCGTGTCCCGCGACTTTGGCCCTGAGCTGTCCTTTGACGACTTTGACTTCCCTAAAGCCGTGGATGACAGCCCCTACGGCGACCCGTACGTGAGAGGCGCCCCGATGGCTGGCTGCCTTTTCCATTGCCGCCGTGGTAGTGGCGGCCGTTCCCGCCGGCTGCATTGGCTCGCACTGCCCGGCCGGTGCGGGTTCTGTCTGAGCTGTGCACCGAGCGCGCTCTTTGCGTGCATGTTCTGCTTTTTCTGCCCTGCAGGTCCGCACCTCCGCCATTGTGGCTGCAGTGAAGCGCGAGCTCGCGGCGCTGCAGGTGGGCCATGCAAGTGTGCTTGGGTGTTGAGCGCAGCCGGCAAAGTCTGGTGCAGGCTGCGCGGGTCGGCTGCCGTGCGGCTGAGGAAGCTGAGCACGAGGCGCGGCAGCCTGCCGCATTGTGCATTGATTCAGTTGCGGTTGCTGTTACGTCAGAATGCTGGTACCACACTGCTCTCCCGACCAGCCAACTGCCCCTCCCTCCCTCCTGCCACACAGGCCGAGGTGGAGGCCGGCCGCGCAGCGCTGCAGGACACTCGTCTAGCACTGAACGCAGCAGAAGGGCCCAATGGCTCGCCCGAGGAGCGCCAGAGGCTGCGGATGCAGCTGGCGCAGCAGGCTGAGGCAATCGACACCGCGTCGGTGCAGGTGGGCAGCTGCTCAAGAGGCTGAGCAGCGGCATGCAGCTGGATGCTGCACGCCAGCATGTGCTGCATGTGCGGCGGCTTGCAGCTGACGTGTCGCGGCTCCAAGCGCATGCCAGGAAGTGGACCGCTCGCCAGCGTGCCACCGCCAGCCTGTACCCAGCATGCCATTACAACCTTGCACCAACCTTACGTGCCAACCTTGTTTGCTTGGTTGTTTTCTCTGCAGCTGCGCACGCTTGAGGGGCAGCTGGAGGAGGCGCGGGCAGAGCGCACCACCGCATACTCTGGTCAGCCAGCTTCGTGTGCATTGTTGAGCTTCGGCGGTGGATCGGCAGCGCCTTGTCTTTGTGCGCCACGCTGCCCGCTACATGCGCATGTCTGCTGCAGCACCCGGCCACCCTCCCCCTGTACCTGCGCCCGCCAACCTTGCCCCACCTGGCACCATGCCTGCTGCAGCCAAGATTTCACGCGTGGCGTCGTCCATGGCGGCCAAGCACTTTGATGCACAGCCCTACTGTGAGCACCTGTTCTGCCGTGCATGCAACTGTGGTGTCCGGCCGCTGCTGCTGCTGCTGCTGCTGCACTGCCTGCGCATGCGTGCGTCCGCACACCATGCATGTCCCCCCACCCTCACTCACACCCTGCGCTCCTCTTTCCGGCGGTGCCTCCACATGTGCAGCCGACACCCCCGCCCTGGAGAGTGCGGTTGTGGAGCTTCAGCGTGACCTGGAAGCTCTGCAGGCAAGCAGGGGCGCCCTGGCTGAACTGCGTCACGAGTGAACTGACACGCGTGCTGCCCCGCAACGCAACTCCTGCCCTGACTCTGCGGGGCTCTTGTGGCTGCAGGACACTGCCATTGAGGCGACCGCTTTCCAGTCGCAGCTGCACTCCCGGTGAGCGGCTGAGGAGCTGGGCTGTGGTTCTCTCTGACCGCTCTGCCTTGGCGCTCCGCTCACTCCTGTTTGCTCGCCGGTCTGCTGTGCGCCGTGCCTTCCTGTTGTCCACCGGCGCCTGCCGCTGCACCTCGCCCAGCTGTGGCGAGCACTCCCACACCCAAATGCCCTTCCCCCCACACCCACCCCCTGCCACACGCCCCTGCAGCTTTGAGCGCGTGCGGGCGATGGGTGACAAGTGGCACGCCCGCGCTGCGGAGCTCAGCGCCGACAACAAGCTGCGCCGGGCGGCGGAGGCGCGGGCGTGCAGTGCCGCGCTGGGCTCCCGCGCCGCGCTGCTGCAGGACCAGCTGTCCCTGCTCAGCCAGGCTGTACGGGAGGTGAAGCGGTGCGTGGGAGAGCTGGATGACCAGCTGACGCGGACCCGGGCGGAGCGTGACACAGCGCGCGCAGAAGATGCTACCACCCTGGCGGCCACCGCAGCCAACCTGCCCGCGCCGCTGCTGGAGCGGCGGCTGGCGGCGCTGCGGGCGGCGGAGGAGGAGGCGGGCAGCGCACGCCAGGAGCTGCAGAGCAGGTGGGGGATGGGGGCCCAGTGGTGGTGCTGGGCAGCGGCAGCGGCTGGCGGTGGAGTGCAGTACCTGAGTTCACGTCAAGGCAACCGGTTCCAGCCACGTCTCCATCAACCATCATCTGACTACCAGGCACGCTGTTGCGGCCCCCACCGCCGGCTTCTGGGCCGGCTGGTCTCATCCAAACTGCTGCCTTGAAGCGACCAAGTGAACCTCTGCACACTTTTGTCACTCCACGCAGGCACGATGTGGCTGCCGGCACCGCCGACTTCTGGGTGGGCTGGGCCGAGAAGCTGCGCCGGCGCGGCGAGGACGGGCAAGCCGAGTCGGCCCTGCGCCGCGGTGCACCCCATGCCGCCACGGCCGCCGCGCTGCGCCGCCAGCTCAACCAGACAAGCGAGGCAGCTGATTCGCTGGCGCTTAGCATCCGCATTCTGGAGGCCCGGCTGGAGGTGGCTCAGGAGTCGCTGGCCGATGCCACCACCAGCATTTAGCGCCGCAGCCTGCTGAAAGGATGCACTGATCAAGAGAGCGGCCACTGGGCGCTCTGCACAGCTGTCTGAGCCAGCCAGTGCCTCGCGCCATGTTTATTTCCCTGCACATCCGCTCACACCTCACCTGGCTGGAGAGGCGTTTACAAAGACCTGCCGCCGAAACCCTCTCTGGGGTGCGCCAGATGCACGCCCAGCCGCCGTGTCCATCCCACCTCACCACTGCTCAACTGCCCGCAGTTCCTGTACAATGAATGCTTCCTTCGAGCAGTTGCCTGCGCGCTGCCTGTTCCCCGGCCGGTTTTGGCCCATTTTTCATTCGGCCCGACCCTGCAGCACCCCATGTTGTACGTGCACCGCCCTGCAGCTGCGCCCTGTACTGCACATAGGCCCTTTCGTTCCAGCACTTTTCACTCCTTTCAAGACTCCTCCTGCCTTTCACCGCTCCCTTTCGCCATCCCTAGCGCAATTTGCAAGCAAAACTTTACACATGGCAAGGCACAAGACAAGGGCGAGCAGCAGCGCCAGCACGCTTTCAACGTGCTCAGGTCTCTACACCGCCACCTGCTGCCGCCTGCTCCTGCTGCTGCTCCTGCTGCTGCTCCTGCTGCTGCTGCTCCTGCTGCTGCTCCTGCTGCTGCTCCTGCTGCTGCTCCCGCCGCCGCTGTGCCAGCAGGCGGCAAACGTGGCGGTGGCCGCCCTCCCGCCACCCAGCTCGCTGGCACTCCTCGCTACAGAAGCGCAGCGTCTCGCAGCCCCTGCAGCAGGCCAAGAAGGCCAAGTCATGCCCAGGCTTTGTGGCACTGTGAATGAAGCACACAGCTTGCCACACAGTGAAGGAAGAACACAGCTTGCAGCACTGTGAAGGAAGTACACAGCTTGCAACACTGTGAAGGAAGAACACAGCTTGCAGCACTGTGCAACACAGGCTGCTCTGTGCAGGGCAGCAGTGTGGTCAGCTACATATCTATTGCAGCAGCACCGCATCCCGCATCTCTGCATGCCCTGCTTCAGCAGCAATCTGCCGCAACCTACCCTCCCTTGCCCACCTGCACTTCTTGCCGCGGCAGTCTGCCTCGCTGGCGCCGCTCAGGTCGGTGCAAGACAGGTTGGCGCATGAGCGCAGCGCGGCAGCGGCGGCCAGGCGCAGGCGTGCTGCTGTCTGCTCCTCTGCCGGCTGCTCCAGCTGCCACACGCGCTGCAGGTGCTCCCCCACTTGCGTGAGCACCTCAGAATTGACCGCCCGCACATCATCCCCAAACTCCCCTCCCTCCTCCAGAAGCCGCTCCGAGTCGGCGGCCGATTTTGCTGCTGCCAGTGCGGCGCGCAGTTCCTCTTTCTGGCTGCAGCCTGCGCTGCCGCCGCCGCTGAGCATTGCACTGCTGCCGCTGCTACTGCCGTCGCTGCTGCTGCCACTGCCGTCGCCGCTGCTGCCACTGCCGTCGCCGCTGCTGCCAGGCGGTACCCCGTGGCGCTGCAGGGCTGCCTGCAGGGACTGCCTCAGCGAGCCATCCAGTGCACCAATGACCACCTGACAATCGTGTTTGAGGTTGTCATAGCGCTGGCGGGCAGTCGCGTCTGCTGCTGCATGTGCAGCCACGCCCTGGTCATCGGCGGCGGTGTCTGCTGCTGTGCCTGCTGCCATGTCCTGGCCGTCTGCAGTGCCGGCTGCCGTGCCCTGGCTGCCGTCGCTGCCTGCTGCTTGGCCTGCTGTCACGCCATGGCCATCGGGAGCGGCGGCTGCTGCATCGGCTGCCATGCCTGCTGCTGCACCTTGCGACGCTGCCTCAGCCAGGTTCGCCGTTGTAGCAGCCACCTGGAACAAGCTGTGCTGCAACAGTGCGACCGCCAGGTGCGGGCACTCCCAAATGCCTCTCTGCAAGCTCTCCAGCAGATCTGCTGTCATGCCAGGGGAGGCATCCTCCAGCAGGCAGAAAGGAACGCCCTCCACAATGGGGGCGGCGCCCTCAGGCAGCCGCTGCAACGAGGGTGGTGGACAGCAGTGTTGCATGTTTCATGCGGATAGGTAGACGTAAAACCCAACACACAGTGGATGGGTACGCTCAGCACGCGGAGATGCAGACCCGCAGCCCGCACCGCTCGACAGTCACAGCAGGCTGCCTGCAAGCTGCCCAGCGGCGAACATGCCCAGATGCATGCACACCAGCTAAGGTTTGGCAACAACTGGTTCGCACCTGCGCACATACGCAAGTAACCGCCATCGTCAGAGCGGAAGCAGCCTCGGGCTGAGACAGGAACAGCTGTTCATTCTGCACGGCCAGGCCAAGCATGGAGGCCGCAATACTGAATGCGTCGCCGCACGGGATCGGCTGCTCGCGAGGCGGCAGCCGCGCTGGGCTGACCAGCAAATGTGCAAGGCAGGCCTGCAGCTTCAGCAGTGCGAGCACATGCGCATCTCGCCAGCTGCAGACGCAAGGAGGGACGGCAGAGCGTTGCAATCAGGGAATGTGGGGCAGTATGGCAGACAGACGAAACATAGGCCTGCTGCGACATGCCCCAAACTCACAGGGGGCAGCAAGGGCAGCCACTGACAACCAGATCCCCGGCTCACCTCTGGGCATCTGCGGCGCCGGATGCGGCCCAGAGCCGGTCCGCTACTCGCTGTAGGGAAGCAGCAGATGTGCTGACTGTTTCCAGGCCAGCAGCCAGGCAGTCGGCCAGCAGCGATGAGTACACCAGCTCATCAGCGGCCGCCGCTCCAGCCTCAGCTGCCTGCTCCCCTGCTGCAGCCTCAGCTGCTGTCTGCCGCTCCGCTTGTGCCGCTGGCCTGCCAGCTGCTGCAGCTTCGGCTGCTAACGGCTGGTCTGCTGCCACCGCTGCCCTGCTGGCTGCGGGAGCTTCGGCTGCAGCTACATTTGCAGCCTGCGCCTCGTCCCACGCACCCGCGGCTGCGCCTGCCACCTTGGTGGCAGTTGCTAGCAGCCGCCACAGCTGCTTCCGCAGCGCTGGCGTGGCCTGTGCAGCAGGCACCGCGTCCGCCCAGCTGGCAGCGCAGTCGGCCACGCTGCCCAGCATGGCAAGCGCTGCCGAGCCTGCCTGCAGTAGCTTAGCATCTACTTCCCAGGCATCCTCAATTGGCTGCGCATCCAGAAGCGGCAGCAGGCGCAGCAGCGCCGCCGCCGCCGCCAGAGCCCGGTGCAGCTGCTGCTCTGCTGCCTGCCGCTGCCTGCCCTCCTCCAAGGCGACTATTTGCACGCTGCAGCACCAGATGTACAGCGCGTCCCCAAACAGAAGGGGCTGCTCCGGAGTGGATGCTGCTGTGCGCAGCGCCGCAACTGCAGACGGCGCAGCACGCAGCAGCACCTGCCGTGCATGTGCTGCAAGCTCGTCGCACTCGAGCCAGCCAATCAAGGCTGCCAAGCGGGGCAGGATCCACAGCTGAACGCGCCGTGCAGCAAGCTGGATGTCTGACACGCCAGCTGGGAGGCTGGGCTGCATGGCCGCCAGCCGCAGCGCTGCATCAGCTGCTTCCAGCGCCTGCACCGCCGCCTGCTGCGGCAGCTGGCTGTCGCTGTCGCTTGCCGCGGCCGCCCACACACTGTGCATGGCACGGTGTGTCAGGCTGCACCCTGCCGAGTAGATGTGCTGTGCTGCTTCCGGGTCTGGCTCGGCCTCAGCCTCACTGAGGGACTGCACTCGAGCGGCCAGCCCAGCGCCCAGCGCAAACCCTAGCGCCGCCAGCACGTCTGGGCTGCCCTCTGCTGCCTGCCGCAGACCAGCATAGCTGGGCTGGCCTCCCAACACATCAGCGCACATGGCTGCAAAGCTAGCAGAGACTTCCAAATCCACTGAGCCTGCAGGAGCAGGCGGGGGGAGCAGGCAGGGGGCGGTGGTCAGCTTGCCATCAGGCACTGGAGCATGGCGGCGACCGGTTGCCAAGCGGGCAAGCACATCGCACACCCCAAGGGCTTGAAACACGTTAGGGTGCAGGCAGACGGCAGCATGCTGCAGCACAAACAACATACTGCTGCCCAAATTGTGCTCTGCCCACCAGGTACCACAGCTCCAAAGCAAAGCAGCGCGACAACCGCGGTGCATGGTGTGCCCTGTGAGGGGCTCCCAGGCTCACCTAGCTGGCAGGCGGCACACATGCCGTCGGCAGCAGAGGCCAGCCACTCGGCCGCCGCAGGCGTTGCGACGATTGCGCGGCCGTATAGCTGCAGCAGCTGCTGCCCGTCTGCCGCCTTGCCGAGTGTGGCTGTGAGGCTGCCCAGCGGTGGGTACTGCATGATGGCTGAGCGTGCCAGCAAGCTGACGCTGACAGGCGTTGCAACGCCGCATCCAACTGGCTGCGCCAGCTGCAGGAACCGTTGGGTGCTGATGGCGCCCCCGGTAAAAAGCGCCAGGGTGGCATTGCTTGCCAGCCGGTACAGCAGACTGCCAGGCTGCTGAGCTGCCAAACACAGCTGCATGAGGGCGAGGGCAAAGGAGGCGGCTGCTAAGGCCTGCAGCTGCAGCGCCACTGTTTGCGCTGATGTCAGCGCATCGCACGCTGCTGGGGCGCTGGCTGCGTAGCTCTGCAACAGCCGCGAGTGGTCGATGGCCATCCTGCACAACAAAGCATTGGGTAGGAATTTCAGATGCAAAAGCAGCGGGGCGTCTGCCGGCCCGCCGCACCGCCCAGCCGCTTCCCTGGCCCACGGTGTCCCTTTTGCCCCTCCAATCGTGTCCCACCTGCTCAGCTGCTCGCATTCTGCCGGGCTGAGCCGCTCCTCGTCCCCAAGCTGCTCCCTGGCGGCGAGCCAGCGTTGCAGTTCTTGCAGCTCGCCCGCCACGCTGTCGGCTGCCTCACGAGGCGGTGGCACGATTTGCAGCAGGCATCTGAGCCGCTGCAGGGTGTCCGCCAAGCTTGCCAGCGCCATCGCGCTCGCGCTTGCACCGATGGAGCTGCTGTCTTGATAGGGCGACGCGTCGATCACAGCAGCGGTGTCTGCAGACAATGTAGAGCTACCGCAAATCCTCCAGCAGAACTCATCCACGTGCTGCGCTGCCGGCGCCGCCCGCCATGCACAGCACCACACCTGAGCCTCAAGATCTGGCAAACGCACATCTTGCTTGGCTGCCATCTGCCGACATGTCTGACAGGCGGACCAACCCCAAGCGATGGAATCGAGCAAGGGGTGCCATCCTACCCTGCGGATTGCAAGCTGCAGGTGATTCTTTACAACTCGGTGCCGTCGACATCACGGCCACAAAAAATGGGCACTGCATGCGCAACTACTGCTGCCGTCATCCCTGCCGACCCGCCTCCTGCAGCGCTGCTGGCGGCCCCTCCTCCTCACTGCTGCTGCCGCTGCCGCTCTGAACAGCGCCGCCGGCGCCGCCGCTGCTGCTGCCAATGCTGCCAGCTGCGCTGTCCACCTCGCTGCCTGCGCCGCCCAGTCCAGCCGGGTGCTGCGCACCACCGACTGTCCCGCTGCTGCCACCGCTCTGCTGGCGGTGCTGCGCCTCCTCTGCTGCCAGGTGCTCCTCAAGCACCGCCTGGGCACGCTGCATACGCCACATGTCGTAGTACAGGCCTCGGGCTGCGTGCATAGGGTAGCGAGTAGTGATGCGGCAGCTCAACTGGGGGCAAGGCAGCAGCGCCTGCAGCAAGCTTGGGCGCGGGCGCTTCATGAGCCCGCATACATATGCGCCTGTCCCCCCCGCCAGATGCCGGACAACACCCACCTGCCATGAGCTGCGCGTGCGTGCCCTGCTCCGCCACCAATCCATCGGACAGGACATAGATGCGGTCCACGTTCTGCAAGCGTGAGATGGGGGTTTAAGAAACGGGCGTGGTGCAGCAGGATAACGGAGGTGATGTCGGGGGGAGCTGGGCAGGGAAACATGTGGGCAGCTGGTCTGACAGCAGGTATGTGGAGTGGCAGGAAAGCACAGCAGCAGGCAAGCAACACCCGAGCCCGCATTGCACTTCAGCAGCAGCCATCGGCCACTTGAGCGGGATTGCAAAGCAGTTGGTGGGCATCGCAGGATGTCATGCACCCACCTGGATGGTGCTCAGGCGGTGCGCCACAAACACGGCGGTGCGCCCCGCCGCCAGCTCAGCAAGGCTAGCCATGATGCCGGCTTCGGTGCCCGAGTCCAGCGCCGACGTGGCCTCATCACACACCAGCAGCCGCGGCTGCCTGCAAAGGGGGAGGGGTTGCAGGGAAAGAGTTGAGCGGGGTCCGGAGGTCTACCCTTGGCGATGTGGCCTTGCCGCGTGCCGCGGCTGCCTGCCGTCGCGCAAGCAGCCCAGGAAGGGTTCCGCCATGCGCAGCACGTTGCAGCACGCTTGTCAACACAAACACAAACACCATCAAGCTGAGCGCAGCAGCCAGGCCCACCTAAGGAAGGCGCGCGCGATGGCCACCCGCTGCTTCTCCCCGCCGCTCAGCTTCAGGCCGCGCTCACCCACCACCGTGTGCCATCCTGCAGGCAGCGGCAGGGCAGACGACAGCTTGGGTGGAGGCGGACAGCTCACGGAGGTGACAAGCAGCAGTCGAGACGCTGCAGGCCGGTGCGAGAGCCCAGGCGGCATCCAGCTGGCAGCAGGCACACCAATCCTTGAATGACGAACGCAGCGAAGCAGCCAGGCAGCCCTCGCAGATGCAGATGCACAACTTTCCAGCGCCCACCTGCCGGCATGCGGGTAATTGCTGCATCCAGCTTGGCAGCCGCCGCCGCGGCGCGCACGTCGCCCATGCATGCCCCCGGCCGGCCGTAGGCCACGTTGTGCAGAATGGTGTCGTTGAACAGCACAGTGTCCTGCGCATGATAGAGGCAGTGCTGGCATGATAGAGGCAGTGCTCGCAGATTGTGTGAAGATGTGAGCCAGGTGCGCTTCGAGCTTGGGCTCAGTCCGCCAGCTGCCACCCTAGCGTCAATCAACGGTAGCGGGCGCCACCTCACACTGGCTGCAGCGGCTAGGCCAGCCTCGCCACCCGTCCAGCTCGCCAGTTACTTGCCGCCATGCTTTCCACGCTGGCTCTGGCAGTGCTGCAGCATTGATGCCACAAATAAACACCCGGCCGAGAGCTACAACCTGCCCTCCCACCCATCCAGCCACCCACCTGGGGCACCACCGCCACCGCGCCTCGCAGGCTGTCCTGCCGCAGCTGCCGCACATCGACACCGTTCAGCAGCACTGCAGGGCAGGCAGAGGGCGGGGGGCGTGTTAGTGGGTGCCTGGCGCATTAGAGGGCGGCCAGGGCTGAGGAGGGTGGTTTGGGTTGATGCACCTCAAAGAGGGACATGCTACTAAGCGAGCGTGGGGTTGCAGGGACCCAGGCATTACTGAGCGTGCCAGCTTGTTGGTGTGTCAGCAAGCCAGCAGCTGCACCGGCCCTGCGCACCCCGGCCCGAATCGCAGTCGTAGAGGCGGGTGAGCAGGCGCAGCAGGGTGGACTTGCCGCTGCCGCTGGGGCCTGCAGCATTGGAGGGGAATGCACACATGGGTGCTCAAACACTCACTGCTGGCAACTGGACACGCAGGTGCAACAGACAAATTGCGCTTGGCGCTGCCGCTGGGGCCCTCCGGTTTGTCCGAGAAGCACCTGCGCGTGCTTGAGGCGGGCCCAGTGCAGCTGTCATCGCACCAATGCTTCCAAAGCACCGGCCCGCTGTGGATGAGTTCTGGAAACAATCACAGACCAGCACTCCCGAGAGCCACAGCACAACCAGCAGCTCACCCACGACTGCGATGCTCTCCCCCGGCTGTGCCTCTAATGATACTCCACGCAGCACCTGCCGCCCGCCGCCGGCTGCGCCGCCAGAGGGGTAGCTGAAGTGCACGTCCCTCAGCTCCAGCCGCAGGCCCCTGCTGGTGCCACCGGCGCTGCCGGCGCTGCTGCTGCCGGGCACACCGCTGGTGCTGGCAGTGCCGTTGCTGCTCCGCCGCTCCTCAGCAAGCTGCTGCTCCACTTTATCCTGCTGCCGCTGCTGCGCCGTGCCAGGCACGCTGCCGTTGCTGCTGTCTCCAAGGTTGCCATTGCTGCTGCCGCAGCCCGCTGCCCCCTCAACAGCCGCCGCTGCTCCTGCTGCCGCTGCTCCCGCTGGCAGGGGCAGGGTGCCGTCTGGCAGCTGCGAGGGCGTCTTGAGCAGGTTGAACAGGTCTTCCATGTCGACCAGCGACTGGCGCAGCTCCCGATAGAACCAGCCCTGCACAACCAGGAGAGAAAAGGAGCATGGGGTTGAGTGCTACTACTGCAGGGCCCTGTAGCTTGGACACACAACTGGCGCAGCTCCCGATACAGGCAGCTCTGCGCAGCGGAGCCAGTCGGGTGTCAGCAGCAGGCTGCAGGGTTGCAGCAGGTGCCAGCCAGCGCCCGCGCCAGCCTCGGCACTGAGCGGCAGAGAGCGAAAGGCAGACGGCTATTGAGCACCCGCTCACCAGGAACTGCAGCGGCGCCCACAGCTGGATGAGCAGCCCCTGAATCATCACCAGGTCGCCGGCAGTGATGCCAGCTGCCACTGCTGCCGCGCCTGCTGCCGCAGCACCGCCCGCTGCCGTCCCCGCTGCCGCGGCCCCGCTGCCGCCCAGCGCGGCGGCAAGCATAGCGGCAGTCATGCCGCCTGCCAGGATGGCGGCCTGCCCGGCGTTGAGCGCCGCAGCCGCCAGGTCGAGCCGCACCACGGAGCGCTGCGCAGTGCAGTGGGTGTGCAGGCACGGAAGTCAATTGCGCAGAGGGTGTGCAGGCACAGAAGGCTAACTGTGGTGTCGCTGCCGGGCCTCCGCCGCGTGGCACACAGCAAACAGCCCGCACCTGGATCAGATGCCGGTCAGCGCCGACCTGGCACTGGGCCAGTGCCGTACGGCCGCACCTCCAACCAAGGACATCATTGTAACCCAGCAGCGCAACATGCGTTTGTGTGCCTACCTGATACTGCGTCAGCGTCGTGTCGTACTGCCGCACCTCCAGCCCGCTGTTGCCGCACAGCGTGACTGTCTCAAAGTTGAGCAGCGCATCCACTGCCTTGCCTGTAGACACAGACAGCAGGGTTCAGAGCGGCAGCTGTACACGTAGGGGGGGCGGCCACTTGAAGCGTGTGCGGCATGTCGGCTGCTGTGCATGCAGGAGCAGAGGCGGTGTAAGCAGGCCAGGCCAGCCCCGCCCCAAGCCTCAGCCC
Organism: Chlorella sp. CH2018; assembly: GCA_009928355.1. NCBI lineage: Eukaryota > Viridiplantae > Chlorophyta > Trebouxiophyceae > Chlorellales > Chlorellaceae > Chlorella > Chlorella sp. CH2018. Next base: position 4,389 of record VIYQ01002616.1, on the reverse strand, counting down.
CGCCCCAAGCCTCAGCCAGCCAGACAGCCCAACCTGGGGCCGTTGCCCAGCCTCAGGCCCATGGCCTGGCTTCAGGCCAACGCCCAGCCCACCTGTGATCTCGTTGTCCAGGTCCTTCACCCGCCGCCGAATGCCGGCTGCCACCTGCCGTGGGCCACCAGAGGGCAGAGGGCGGAGGGCGATTGGGAGGACCCGTGACATGCAGCAACGCTGCGCCGGCTGCTGCAGACAGCTGCATTCACACACGCCCCACGGCACAACCCACCCGCGTCAGCACGACGGTGAATGCTGCGTAGGCGGCAAAGGTGCACAACACCACAGCTGAGACGCGGGGGTGGAAGGCGCGCGCCAGGATGACACACACCGCTGCACAGGTGAGCCATGGGGAGCAGGGTTTCATCTGGGGCAGCAGAACGCACCCCTCAACGTTTAGCTCCTTGCAGACGGATGCAGCTCACTGCAGGGCTGTGGATCCTGTGATTGATACGCAACGATATAGCATCACAAGCAATGGTTGACAGCCTTCCAACCGGAATAGTACGGCTCACCCGCCAGCTCGCAGGCGGTGGGCACGAAGGTGAAGACGATGGCACGAAAGATCATGGCGATGCTCCTGGCCCCCCGCTCCAGCATGCGCGATAGGGCGCCTGCGTGTTGGGAGGGCACAGGGACACGGCTGGGCAACACTGTTGCTGGGCAACGGCCAACAGGGCGGCAGCACCGCAACACGCGAGCGCAAGGATGTGTGATCCAGCCAGCTGCAACCAGCGACACTGCTCACCCGTCTTGCGGTTGAGGTGGAACTGCAGGTCCAGGCCCAGCACATGAGACAGCGTGTAAAAGGCCACTCGCCGCCCCGCATCCTGCGGGCAGCAGAGGGGAGGGACCGGGAGCAAGGCTGCTGCTCTGCAAAGCTGCGCTTTGCTCATGGTGCTACACTTGCACGGCACAATGTTGGCATCGGCAGCAGCCCTCCCCAGTGCCCCCCGCCAACCTGTGAGACCGGTGCAAACACGGGCCCCTGGAGCTCCTTGGCCACTCCGCTCAGCGCGCGGCACGCGCCAAACAGCACCAGCCCCGCTGCCGCCGCCTGCGCAGCGCCGCCGCCGCCGGCTGCTGCAAAGCCGCTGCTCATGGCATCCACCGCTCGCTTGAAGTAGAAGGGGGCTGCCAGGCCGGCGGCTTTTGAGCTGCGGCAAGCGGGGGCGAGGGGGGTTAGGAGGGAGCATGACGGCAGATGCGCACTGCCAAGCAGCAGCAGCAGCAGCGGCGGCGGCGGCAGCAGGGGCAGCAGGGGCAGCAGCTGCAGGCATTTGTGGCTCTCCATCATCCCCACGCTCTGCATCCTGTTCACAAGGAGGCAGCAGCAGCCGCTCACGTGACCAGCAGGGCAAGCGCCGCCGCCAGCCGCCAGCTCAGCTGAGCCTCGCCAAACGCCAGGCGCAGCAGGTAGGGCAGCACCTACAGGAAGCAGCCGCTGCATCGAGCTCAGACAGGTTGCAATCGAGCTCAGACAGGTTGCAGCCGTGCGACACAGGGTGCAGGCTGCAGCAGTGTGGCACACCCCTGCACGGCAGCGCAGCAGACCCGGTGCTGGGCCAGCAGCAGCACGCATGCATGCATGGCGTGCTGAGCGGCCTCACAGGGGCAGGAGGCAGGCGGCAGCGCACACCTGGGCCAGAGTGCCAGCCGTAGGCGGGTCTGGCAGCGGCGCCGGCGGTCGGTAGGTGGGATCGCCAGCCAGCACTGCCTCATCGTCGTCCGGCAGCTTAGGCAGTGCTGCATGCGGCTGGGCCGGCGGCGCTGCGGCGTCAGCGGCGGCAGGGGTGGGCGTGGCTGCGGCGACGGGCCGGCGGCGGCCCGTGCTGAAGCACATCGATCGCTGCAACTGCTGCCGCAGCGCTGCGTGCCTTGCCAGGGCGGCAGTGGACGGCCGGAGCGCGGAGCCACAGGGAGGCGAGCGGCGCCGTCCTGCCGCCGCTGCCACCGCCGGCTGCGGCGCCAGCCAGCGCGGCGCTGCAGCCAGCCGGCAAGGTCTGCCAATTGCCTGCATGCTGACTAGCGGTCCAGTGGTCAAAGGGGCCACAGCGCTGGGCCTGGCCGGGCCGCAAACCCCAGGGTGCCGGCTCGAGCCCAGGGGCTGCCCAGCAGTTTGAGCATCCACCCGACAGTCGATCACGTGCTGGAGGGCGCCTGCCTCGCCGGGCCACGGCCCCATGCGGCACAGCAGGATGGGGCAGCCCGGGCGCCTTGCGCGGCCCAGATCTGCGAACCGTGCTCAAGCGGCAGTCCCCCAATTGTAGCAGCGCAGCTCCCCGCCCGCCAAAATGAACGCAGTCGTGTGCTCGACGCAGAGGTGCGGCAGGGCGCGCTCGTGGGGCCGCGGCTCTCCCGAAAAACTTGCACGACTCACGGGCACCTTCTGCCACCCCCGCCGCAGCCTGGCGCGCTGCCAGGCCCTCGCAGCCCGCCCCGCCCCTCGCCGCCACGCGCTGCCGGTGCGCGCCTCCCGCGATGCGGAGCTCAAGAAGATGCAGGAGTTCAAGGCGGGCCTGAACAAGCACCTGGAGGCCTCCAAGCGGCCCGGCGCCACGGGTGAGGCGCCCAAGGCGTGCCTGCAGGCCCGTCGGCGCGCCGGCGAGGTTGCGCCGTGTTGCACCGCAATCCGGGACGCCTGGTGGCCGGATCGGGGCTGCCGCCAAGGCCCAGGGTGCGGGCTTGCGGCCACCGCTGGCGCCGCCGCCACTCTGCTCACGCTCCCCGCACCTGTTCCCGCCCTGCTCCTTTGCCAGCTGCAGCTGCTGGCGATGCTGCGGCGGTCTCCACCGAGGCGCCAGTGGCCGGCAAGAAGCTGCAGGAGGTGCGGAGTGCTGTGACTGGCCGGGCCGCCAGCAAGCACGCGCCGCCGCTGATATGTGCCTGCTGCGCGGGGCGCAGGCTCTCGTGCTCCGCTCACATCCTTCCCACGCTGCACCTGCCCACATTGTTGACCGCAGGTGACCCAGGAGGACTTTTACGACGTGATCAACGCCGCCGGCGACCGCCTGGTTGTGGTGGACTGCTACACCGACTGGTGCGCACGTGTGCTCACCCTGTGCCGCTGCTGCTGCTGCCGCCGCCTGCTGTGGTCACCGCTGGGGCCGCTGCACGCTCTTGCAAGCTGCGCCAGACAAAGCGCTGCGGCAGACAGCAGGCCGGCCAGCACCCTGCACTGGTGTCGACTCGCTTGGCGCCACGCTCTGCCGCACGCTCGGCCCTGCTCTGCCTGCCCTCACGCCGCCCGCGCTGCCCTGGCCTGCCCCCGCCGCAGGTGCGGCCCCTGCAAGATGATCCTGCCCACGCTGCAGCAGTGGGCTGAGGAGCTGGAGGGTCGCTGCGACATTGTCAAGTTCAACTGCAACAAGGCTAACAAGGAGCTGGGTGTCAAGGTGGGTGCTGGCTGATGCCTCGCTGCCGATCGTTTGCAGCTGTGGTCGGAAGCACGGCTGAGTGGCAGGTGGGATGGCAGTGCAGCAGCTGCCCCTGTAATGGCTTGTGTTAGATAGGCCACCGAGTGTGTTGGTGCTGCTGCCGCAGTGGCCGACTTTCGCCCCCGTTGGCTGGGGGTGCCGCGCAGGCCCACCTCTCACCGCCTGCCTGTTGCAACTCACTGCCTCCTGCCGTCCTGTTCTGCCTGCGCAGCTGGGCATCAAGGTGGCCCCTACCTTCCTGCTCTACAAGCGCGGCGAGCAGGTTGCCATGATGACGGGCGCCAAGGCGGAGCAGCTGCGCGAGCTGATTGACAAGCACATGTGAGCGTGACCATAGCATGCACAGCTGTGCGGCTGCTCCCCGGCAGCAGCAGCCCCCACAGCATGCGCAGCAGCTCTCAGTTGCAGCATTTGGCGCGGCCTCACACCTGCGCCGCTTGGTGTATTGGCGGTCAGCGGTTGGCCGGCAGCAGCCTGTGTGCTCCGCTTGAGGCGGCGCCACACCTGCCCCGCCCTGCCGCTGCCACCTCCTCTCCCCGCCACCGATCCATCCATCCAGCCCCACACCAATGAACGGCTCCCTCCCCAGCCCAGTTTTCCATTTTCCCATCGTCTGAATATCCTGCCGCCCGGCAGCGGCGGGGCGGTTTTGCCCTGCCTGGCTGCATTACCGGCTGCCCGGCCCGCCGCCCCGCCGCAGCCCCGCTTCGGCCCGTATTATTTGGCCGGCTGGCGCCCCCCCCGGCCCGCCGCGCCCTCCCTCCACCTAGCTAGAGAGCAACCCTTTCGTCTCGCATGCTCTTTCATCACCACCTCCCCTTCGTGCCAATGCATGCCCTCCACCTGACCTAAACCCGCGCGGGCCTGTACTGTCCCCAGTGCCGCCCCTGATCCCCAGGCCGCCTGCCCGCACCCACCC
>VIYQ01002612.1:0-36638 GCA_009928355.1 Chlorella sp. CH2018 | reverse complement strand
GGCTGCTGGAGTACGCCGCCACGCTGGACCCCAAGTCCAAGCCCACTGACGTGAAGCGGAAGGGGCAGGCGACGGGGGCTGCTGCTGGCGGCAAGAAGCAGGTGTGCGGCATTTGCTGTATTGCTGGTGCCCTGCCTGGTTTTGGTTGACCTACGTGTGCGCAAGTTTGCCTGCTTCAAGCCCCAGCCTTAAGTCACTTCCTTGCCCTGTCTCCTGCAGGCCTCATGGCGGGAGGAGTCGGTCGAGAAGCGGCTGGAGTATGCGCTGATCAAGGGCATTGACGAGTTTGTGGTGGCGGACACCGAGGAGGCGCGGTCGTGTGGGCGCTACCCCAAGCCGCTCAATGTCATCGAGGGCCCCCTCATGGACGGCATGAACGTGGTGGGAGACCTGTTTGGTGCCGGCAAGATGTTCCTGCCACAGGTGCGGACGGGGTGGGGTGGAGCTCCATCTGTCTTACAACAAGCTCTTGCCTGATGCGCAGACCTTGGCTGCCTGCTTTGTGCTCTGTTGTCATTTGCTGCACTGGTGCTGTGCTTCCTGGCTGACTCCTGACCAGCTACTTGCTCGCTTGCTGCCTGGTTGATGGCCATGCATTGCCCTTCCGCTGCCCCCCCTTCCTGCCTGTCCAGGTCATCAAGTCGGCGCGCGTGATGAAGCGCGCTGTGGGCCACCTCATCCCCTTCATCGAGGAGGAGAAGCGGCTAAGCGGCAGCACCGCAGACGACAATGCCGGCGTCATCATCATGGCCACTGTCAAGGCAAGGCGGGACGGGTTAGGTTGCATGGGGCATGCAGCCTCGTTGTGAAACCTGCCGCTGCTGTGGGTTACTGCAAGGCTTGCTGGGTTGTGTCTGCGCCTTTGCGGCTGTCCGTAACGCATACTTGCTGTGCCTCGTGCCGACTCCTTGCCGCTGCCAATGTTCTGCAGGGTGATGTGCACGACATTGGCAAGAACATTGTGGGCGTGGTGCTGGGCTGCAACAACTTCAAGGTGCACATTTGCACAGGGCCGCAGCGCAGGGAGCTTGTATGACGCCTGTAAAATGCACGTGTGATCTGGCACCCACCACTTGTCACACTGTGCATAACGCCTCGAGAGTAGTGCAAACAACCACCTGACTGGCCCCGCATGTCCTCTGTTGCAGGTCATTGACACGGGCGTGATGTGCCCCTGGGAGAAAATCCTGGATGCGGCAGTGGAGCACAAGGCCGACATCATTGGCCTGTCGGGCCTCATCACTCCCTCGCTGGACGAGATGGTGCGTGGCAACAGCGGGGCGGCCCCTGAAGGCACAGCAGGGGTGCTTAGTGCTTACTGCAAGGTGGCAGGCGGCACTGAGCTACTGGTTGGTGCCCTTAACAGCAGCAGTGCTGCACTCCACCTGCCACTTGTACCCACCCTACTTGCCCACTGCTGTGCAGGTGACGGTGGCCAAGAAGATGGAGGAGCGGGGTCTGAAGCTGCCGCTGCTGATTGGCGGCGCCACCACCTCCAAGATGCACACGGCAGTGAAGATTGCGCCGCAGTACAGCGGGCCTGTGGTGTATGTGCTGGATGCATCGCGCAGCGTGCCCGTCGCACAGTCCTTGCTGGACGCCAAGCAGCACGATGAGTTTGTGGAGGACATCCGGTGAGCGGTGCTGGCAGGGATGCCTAGATGGGGGGCTCTGGTGTTGGGTTGGTGCTGCTGGGCAGCTCGCTTCATGGCTGCACTTGCAGTTTAGACACCCTGTGCCTGAGCGCCCTGCCGCCCATGCTTGGCCTGCCCACTGCTTCACACTGCAGGGAGCAGTATGCGGAGATGCGTGAGGAGTTCTACGCAGGGCTGGAGGACCGCAAGTACCTGCCGCTGCCGGATGCACAGAAGAAGGGGCTGCAGGTGTGGCGCGAAGAGTTTGAAGGCTGGAGGGAGGCAGGCAGGAGGCAACAGGGCGGGGAGAGACCAGCACCTGTCTGGTGCGCTTTGGTTGCGTGCCTCAGACACTTGAAGCCCTACCATTGCAGGTGGACTGGTCCGCACCTGCCAACGTGCCGGTGCGGCCAGCGCTGCTGGGCACCAAGGTGTGGGAGGACTACCGTATCGAGGAGCTGCTGCCGTACATCGACTGGTGAGCCCTGTTTGGGCTGGCTGGTGGCCACTGGGCAAAGGCGTGCTGCGGCGGCGGCTGCCGCCTTGCTGTGATGTGCGTTGCTGAACAAGCGCCCGGCGGCCTCACTGCCTCCCTGCTGCCCTTCCTTGCCTGCCTGCCTGCAGGAATCCATTCTTCCAGGCGAGTAGTGACACGGACAGCCGGGAGTGGTGACCAAGCACCAGGGCAGGGGCACATGCACATGCATGCGCCTTGCCAGAAAGCGACTCTCGGCCGTGCCGCGGGCAGCAGCACAGTCTCAGCTGCCCATCCGCTGAGCTGCTGAAGCTTGGCTGGCCCCAAACAATGCACTGCAGGTGTGGCAGCTGCGGGGGCGCTACCCCAACCGCGGCTACCCCAAGATCTTCAATGACGACACCGTGGGTGCGGAGGCGAAGAAGCTGTTTGATGAGGCGCAGGCCATGCTGCAGGTGCGCACAGGGGCAGGGCGGGAGGCAGTGCAGGGGGGAGTGTGCTGTGCTTGCAGATGTGATGCGCTGACGGCACGGAGCGCACTTGGGAGCGCCATCACACCTGGCCAGCCGGCGTGCGCACATTGCACAGGCCATGCACCTGGCCTCCGCCTGCCCCTCCCACCACTGCTCCTTGTCTGTGCCCCCTTCCACAGGACATTGTCAAGCACAAGAAGCTGCGGCTGACGGGCATCGTGGGCATCTACCCCGCCAACTCGGTGGGCGACGATATCGAGATTTACGGCGACGAGAGCCGGGCAGAGGTGGGCTGCTGCCTTTGTGAGCCAGCCGGCAAGCTGATGAGCTTTGGAGGGCATCTGTGGACACACGCCACCTCCAGCTGTGCCTCGCCTGTGCTGTGCTGCCTGTGCTGGACGCTCCATGCCAACCTTGGCGCAGCTCTGGTCGCTCCCTGGTTTGATGCGGTCGTTGCATGGCTGGTTGTGTGGGCAGTTGGAGTTCACCACGCCCTCTGTTGTTCCCCATCCGTGCAGGTGGTGGCCCGCTTCCACGGCCTGCGGCAGCAGGCGGAGAAGGACAGCAGCGAGCCGTACTACTGCCTGTCCGACTTCATTGCACCGCGCAGCACCGGCACCGTGGACTACCTGGGCATGTTTGCCAACGCAGGTGGGCAGCAGGGTGGGCCTGGAAGGGCAGGAGGCGGGGGCGGCGGCCGCAAGGAGACAGGTGTTCTGATGCCACTGCACATCGTGGGTTGGGGCTGTGCTTTGAAGCGCGTAGCTGCGCCCTCCCCGGCGTTCACACTCTGCCATGCTTGCTGGTCATGCAGCGTTTGGTGTGGAGGCGCTGACGGAGACGTTCAAGGCGGCGGGCGACGACTACAGCCACATCATGGTGGAGGCGCTGGCCGACCGCCTGGCCGAGGTACGAGGCGTCGACTGCGCTGTTGATTTTGATGCTGGGCTCTTACAGGCTGGGCATCAGCAGACGCGCCAGAGATTGGCGTAAGCCGGGCTGCAGTGCTCACACATGCAGCGCCGCACCCACCCCTGCAGGCGCTGGCCGAGCGGCTGCACGAGCTGGTGCGGCGGGAGGTGTGGGGATACGCCGCCGACGAGTCGATGAGCGTGGACGACATGCTGAAGGTGGGGGGCCGGGCAGGCTTGGCGGGGAGGGGGTGGCTGTTTGGCTCGATGCAGGGGGCAGACGGCCGGGCTGTGTCGGTGCTGTGCTGTGCTATGCATCCATATCCCTGTTGTCCGCCCGCCTGCGCCTGCAGGTCAAGTACCGCGGCATCCGCCCCGCGCCGGGCTACCCCTCCCAGCCCGACCACACCGAGAAGCGCACGATGTGGGACCTGATGCGGGTGGAGGAGCAGGTACGGGACGGGGTGGGGGACTGGGGGTCGATGCACCTGGTTGGGTTAGGAGGAGAGTGTGGCAGGCCTGGGCAGCGGTTCATTGCGGCCTACCAAATACCATTCCAACGCCACCCTCCCTCAACTCCACCCCCGTCCACCCCCGCCGCTGCCGCAGACGGGCATGCAGCTGACCGAGTCGATGGCCATGCTGCCGGCGGCCGCGGTGTCGGGCCTGTACTTTGCCTCCCCCGCCAGCCAGTACTTTGCGGTGGGCAAGATCACGCAGGACCAGGTGGAGGACTATGCCGCCCGCAAGAAGATGCCACTGGAGGAGGCGCAGCGCTGGCTGCGCCCCACACTGAACTACGAGCCCTGAGCGCGCCCAGCAGCGGCCGCGGCTCTGCCGCTCATAAACCCCATCCCTCCCCTGCCTACCCCCAGGCGCTCCTGTCTTGTTTCCGCTTTCATCAGTGCTGGGTTTACCTGCTGATATCTGCTTGTGTTGAGTCTGTTTGTTGAACTGTTGCGTTGCGTGCGGCACCTTCTGCTCAGAGTCCGTGTATCGTTTAATTTCCGTGCTCGCGGTCGAGCTGTCCTCATGGTGTGGCATGGCATGGCGTGGCTGGCAGGGCAGGGCAAGGAGTTTCTGTCCGACACGACATGGACATGTACACACATTGGCAGCTCTGCCACGCACCCATCACCTGGTCACCAAACACAACGGGGGTGGGGCGCATGTCCTGCGCAGCGGGCTGCCGGCGGCTGCCCTGACACATGAATGTCCGCCGTGCTGAATGTCAGGCGTCATGCAGAGCCAACATTTTCGCACAATGCCCTGCATTCACTTCAGTTTCAGCAAGGGGGGCACTGCAAGATCAAGCAAGCAGGTGGTGTTGAAGGTGCCCCCAGCCGAATGGACGAGGGCCACAGGTTTTCACACGCCTCCTGTACCTGCCTGCCAGCTCCCTGGCCTCCCCTTGCCGCGTTCGATCTCGCATTGTCTTTTTGCGCCACGAGCGGCTCGCATCTCGTCGTTTCCTGCGAACTGCCTCCTGTGCCACCATGCCCACCCCTCATCTCAAGCTCGCGCTGGCTGGGCTCGTCCTCGCCCTTTGCGGCGGATCCGCCAGCCAGCAGGCGCGGCCTAGAACCTTGCGTTGCATTCCTTGCTCGCCCTGCGTGCTTGCCGCCGCCGCTGCGCCCACCCCCTTACATACCTGCCACCCCAACCCGCCGTCCTGCTTGCTCCAATTTTCAGGAGGGTCAACTTCCAGGATCCTTGGAAGTGGCCAGGTAAGGCAGGTGTGGTGCCAAAGATTTGCAGCTCTTTCTGTCTGGTTGCACCACCTGATGCGATGCGTCCTGCAGCCCGGTCTTTGCAGCTCGCGCACGCTGCTCCAGGTCAGCCTCCCGGGCGGCACCCGTGCACCATTTGGCACCACACCCGCCAACCTGTGCCTGGCTGTGTGCCACAGCTCCACCGTCACAACCAGCGCCCTGGTCTGCCCGAGTGGCTACAGCGCCAGCGCTGTAGTGAACGGCGTCATTCAGAGGCGAGCACCGGACAGCCTGTGCTGGCAACTGTTCTTGGCTCTTCGGCCTGCTGCCGGGCAGAGTTTGGCAGGCAAACTGTGCTTGCTGCCGGAGCCCCCAGTTGCATGTTCGACGGTACAAGTGCCTCACAGCAGCTCTTTGCTGTTGCTGTCCAATTGCAGGTGCTGGCGGAATTGCCCATCGCCATACACCCCTGGCCCGCCGCCCGGCGGCAACCCAAGCGATCCACCGTCTTGGTGCCAGATTGACACGCAGCACTGCCCCTCTGGCTGGGTGCTGTATGGCACAGACGACACCACAGACAATGCAATAACGTGCCGCAAGGAGTGAGCGAACCAACAGGGGTGGTGCTGGTAGCTATTAGGGCCAGCCGCATGGGGGCGAGCGTGCAATGGCGAGGCTCAACACTGGGGCCTGCGGGCACCTTCCCGCATGTTTGCGCGCCGGCCCTCGCCGGCCCCACCAGCCACGCTGCTCCCCCCCACCCGTGCTCCGCCCTGCAACTCAGGTGCCCAGCCGGCTACGAATACCTGCAGCCCAGGAACGCGCGGCGCGGCTGCTACAAGACCTGCGACGCTGGGAGGACACCCGTGGACATCCTGTCTGACGATCTGCGCCAGCGCTTGATGGTCAGTGGGGTGGTGGCCCGTGGAGAGGACCTGCTGGCCTCCAGCCACTGCGCCTTGCATGCAATGCCCCTGTTGTGCCGCTTACACTGCACTGCCGACGCCGTGCTTGCGCATCTAGCTTGCTGCCATTGCCCCCCTGTGCAGTTGTGCTGCGCTGCCTGCCCCAAGGGCACCACCGTTGGCCCGACTGCCATCCAGTGCCAGCCGGCTGCCAGCATTCAGCCGCAGCCACGTGACTGTGTGACCCGCAAGTTCCTCGCGGCAACCATTCAAACCTTTGCGCCATACGAGCGGCAGGCGGCTGCTCCTGTGTGCACCACAGGTGAGTGCGGGGTTCAGCAGGATGGGCATGTTCCTCCCGCGCCATTGCTGCTGCCAACCCATCTTCAGCCCCTTCACCAGACCCTGCTGCTGTGCTTCAGCGCCTGCCCACCTGGCTGCCCGCACCCCTCACGCTGGTGTAGGCAAGCCATTCACCGTGGGCGGCGTGCGCCAGTGCTACACGTGCTCGGCGGGCACCCCCCACCAGCTGCCCAGCGGCGCCGTGGTGTGCCTGGGCTGCAGCTGCCCCAGCACCCACACCTGGGCAGCGCAGTGGTACTGCCTGGTCAACAACCGAATCGACGACTACCTGTTCTCGAAGCTGGACCCCAAGACCATGGGGCTGTTCCTGGACAACCTCCAGATCCTCAAGTGCCTGCCCGCCTGCCCGCCACCACCCCCCGTCCTCCAGCCTTCTGCGCTGAGCACCGGCAAGCGTTGACCATCCCCCCAGCATCACCTTGGGCATTTGCCCAATCTGGTCTGTTGCCTGTCAAATCAGCGTCTGATTGCCTGTCATATTAGCGTCTGTTTGCCTGCAACATGTGAGACATGGGGCCAGAGTGTGCGTGGCGGACGTTGGGCTGGCCAGCCCCTGTCCAGAGGCGGCTCCCTGCGTTTTGGACCCTAGCCTGGACCCTCTCCACCTGCTTCGGAGCTGCAGCAACATGTTACAGGTGTGCAAAGAGGCGTGTGGAATGGGGCATTATATACTTGGGGGAGAAGGCTTGGTCGCTCAACCGGGGCGGCGCAAGGCTCTGCGCATCATGGCACTCAACAGGGGAACAGGGCAGGCATCTCTCAACAACTAAATCGCCAGTGGGCGGCGGCGAAAAGGGAGGGTCTGTGAGAAGCGCGGTTCTAGGCGGTATGAATGGCACTCGGAAGACAGCGGCCAAGGGGGGCCGGAGGGCAGCGGCATACAATGGGACGGGTTGAATGGCGCGCAAGGGAGAGAAGTGCAGTGGCATTAGATTCATTTCTCAAGTCCAGGGTGTGGCGGGCATACATGCAAGGCGAGGGGAGCAGGGCATTTGTTATTCTGGGGGCACACGGGTGGCATGGCAGGGGACGCCACTGCTGCAGCCGCTGCGGCCCGTGCATTGGGCCGCAGCGCTGAGGCTGAGCAGCACGCCACCGCTGTTGCCAGGTGAGGCGCCGCAGAGTTCAGGGGTCGAACGACAGCAGCGCGCTGATGAGGTTGCCCTGGTACCGCTTCACGCGGCCCTTGCCCAGGCAGCAGGGGCAGACGGTGCCATCGTACGCCTGCATGTGGTTCTCGTACGACACCTGGCAGTAGCAGGGGAGGGGAGAGGGGGATGGAGGAGTGCAGGATGAGCGAAATGGGGGGCAGGAGGGCAGCTCTCGGCAGCGAGGGAGCTGACCAGCTGGGCTGAGCTGGGTGCCTGTGGTGCAGCGTCGCATCAGGCCACGGTCCACTGGCATCACCGGGCCGCTGCGGCCGCCCAGCTGCAACGCCAACCAGACTGCTGGGCTGAAAATATCAAGGTGCGCCAAACCAACAAAAACAACCCACTGGATCGCCGTGCCCAGAAACAACCCGGGTCGCCGCCCCTGCCCACCTGCCCGGTGCCGCCGCAGACCTTGCAGACCTCCGACCGCTCCTTCTTCTTGTCCTGGCCGGCGGCCTCGGTCGAGTCAATGCTGGACAGGCTGGCGCTGGCGGTGCTGGACAGGCTGGCGCTGGCGTCGGTGGCGTCGAGTGTGCTGGCTGCCGCCGTCGCCGTGGCCACCTCTGCCTGCCGCCGCGTGTTGGTGGCGTAGATGGTCACTCCCACGCAGTAGACCAGCAGGCCGGCCATGATCCATGGGTTCATGCGGCCGCTGCGGGCTGCGGCAAACGCTGCGGCCAGCAGGTTGGCTGGCAGTGCGCGCACCGCGAGGCGGCCCAGCGGCGCGGCGGCACGGAGCAGCGGCTGCGCGGCGCTGGCGGCCACGCGCGCCGCGCAGCGTCGGCGCACGGAAGCGGCTCCCAGGCCCACGGGGGAGAGGCGCTGGTGCTGGAGGGCCAGGAAGGAGCTGCTGCGGCTGCAGAGGCGGACGGCGGGCCGGCCCAGCGGTGCCGGGCCCAGGCTGAGGGCCGCCTGCATCGCTGACGGTCGGCTGGGGCCGGGGGCCGGCTGGACTGGCTGAGCGCTGGTGTTGGGTGAGCGAGCGGCGGTCTTTGCAGCTTCTGCCCCTGCGCTGTCTCCAAACGCGTTGTGGCAGCGCCGGCGAGGCAGGGACTGGCTGAACGAGCTGCCCGGCCGCCAGTGGTGCTGGCGAAACTAATGTAAGCCGCAGCAGGCTCGGCAGGGGTGCTTCCCGCGCTCAACTGCCTGCCTGGCAACCAGTTGAGTTCAGATCAAGGGCAGCAGAGGGCGCCGCCGGCGCTCGGGTGCACCTCCCGCCGCCACCTGCGCCCGAGTGCCTCGAGTGCGAGGGCGAGGGCCCTAGCATCATCCGCCTCACACCCGCCCCCAGCCTTCTTTATTGCTCCAGGCCCCTTCTCTAAACTGCCACTGTCGAGGCAAGCACAGGGCGACCAGCTGCACTGCTGGTAGACGGATGAAGCAGTGCTCCATCGCCAGCTTCCCCCCAACCTCACAGCTGCTGGCACCCTGGCCACGTTGCACCCTGCCGAACAGACATCTGGTCTTGTCACATTGAGTAACTAGATCCGAGGGATGAGAATGGGCCCTGCGCCCCCGACTCAACCGGCCAGCTCCTTGCTGCGCGCCGCTGCCCGCGTTACCGCCCGGATGAAGGCGCCGCGCACGCCGCTGCTCTCCAGCTCCGTCAGCCCTGCGTGTGCAGAGCGTGGGAGCCAGGGCAGGCTTGCAGACAGGAGTGCATGCCATGTGCTGCCCCGACTGCTTGGTGATCCTCCGTCGCATGATCCTCCTGGTACATGGCGACATGTGACACCACCTGAGCAGCCTGCATCCAGCCCTGTGCTTGCTGCCCTTGCGCCCGCACCTGCAATGGTTGTGCCTGCGGGGCTGGCCACCCGATCTTTGAGCACACCGGGGTGCACCATGCCAGAATCCGAGGTGGAGTCATCAGAGAACACCATCTGTTGGATTGGCAAGGAATGAGTGGAATTTAGGGGGTTGTCCCTGCATGCAGGTGTGCTGCACTCCAGCTGCCGTGCTCAAAACAAGTGATGCCTGGTGCCAGTGCAAGCAGGCTCTCATTAACGCGCACAAGTTACACATCGCGTACATCCACCCCATACCGCACACCTGCGCGGCACCCTGGACCGTCTTGGCGGCCAGCGCCAGCGCAGTCTCGCGCGGCAGGCCTGCCGCCACACCGCCGTCGGCCAGCGCCTCAATCATGAGGTACACAAAGGCGGGGCCCGAGCCGCTGAGCCCTGCAAGCAGACGGAGCGCTTGTGTTCAGCACCGTGATTGAAATTGCTGCAGGGACCCCAGAGCCAGAACAGCACCAGTGTCCTCCCACCGCCAGCTGCCCAGTCCCCGAGCCACCCACCCGTTACTGCGTCCAGCTGCTTCTCTTGCACTGCGTGCAGGACAGATGGAGCAGAGCCGGTCAGCTACACTGGCCTGGCTGCTGGTTAACTAAACGAAGTGTGGCAGGCTTGCACCAAGTGGGGAGAAGTGTACCGAACGCTGTGCCCCCTACTGGCCCACCCCCACCCTTCACTCCTCGCCCACTCTCGCTGCCGCACCTTGGATACAGAAGCCCACGCTGCGGAACAAAAGGTCTACAAGCTCGGCATCTCGCTCCGTGGCGTTGCTGCCCAGCGCATACGCGGTTGCACCGCATTGCACTGCAGACGGGGCATGGATAGCGAGGGTGCGCAGTTGCCCGAGCTGATCAAGGCTGCTTGTCTGCCACTAGACAGCAGGCTGTGGCGCTGGCGCACCATGCTGCAGCTAAACATGAGTACAAGATAGCCACTTCAGCGCAGCAGCGCACCCAGTGCCGGCGTGTTGGGCATGACACGGACCACCCGCACGTGCGGGCCCAGCGCCTGCTCCATCGTTTTCAGCGTGACGCCCGCCGCAACGCTGATCACCTGAAGCACATTCCAGGTTGCAGGTGCAGGCCGTTGGTGCATCCTCTGTTAATTACTGACGTGCAGCTAGCGGCCACCAAGCCTGACCCCGCTGCTCACGCCCTATCTACAGCTGCAGCCAGCAACGCCCGTACGGCATGCAACCCACCAGATGCTCCTCTGTCACGTGCGGCGCCAAGCTCTCCAGCACGTCTGGCAGCGCTTGAGGCTGCAGCAGGCAGGCGAAGGGACACAGGCCATCGGCGCAAGTGCAGGTGGTAAGCGCCCACAGGGCCACGCATCATCCACTCCCACATACCTCCCATACCCTCCAGTACGCCCCCTGTTCAGGAACGAGCGGCAGCCCTGCTCACAGAATTGTGCAACCTGGGAGCCATACCACACACCTTGGTGCACAGCAGCAGTATACGTGCAAAGCTGGCCACATCGCGGCTGCCGCCCTCGGTGGCGTCCCCAAACACAGACCCAACGCCAATGCGCTCCAGCGCCTCTCGCCGCTCCCAGTCCTTCACGCTGCAGACGAGGCGGGAGGATGCACACAGCGGTGGTGACCACATGCAGCAGCTTGACGGCAGGCAGATGCTTGGCGGCAACTAGTTTGCGTCAAGCCGCTGGATGCTGCTGCACACTTGCCTGGCGCAGATGCGGCCGGGGCTGGACACCTTGGCTCGCAGGAAGCCGCGCAGCAGCGCCTCGCCCATTTGCCCTGCACCAGGGGGCGGCGGCGGCGTGGGCACTGGTGCAGCAGCACGGGAGGCCAGCTGCAGTCGTGTGAATAAGGTTGAGAGTTTGGACCTCACCCGCGCCAATGAACCCAATCTTCTCGGAGATGCTTTGTGGCGGGGAGGGTGCTGCCGCCGCCGCCGCCGCTGCATCCTGCGCGCTGCTGGCTGTGATGCCCGCCCGCTGCTGTCGCTGGTGGGTTGCTGGTCCTGCAGATGGGCGGAGGAGGAGGGTGTCATCGCGTGGTAGTGCTGCATGCCCTGCCGATTCCAGCAACACATCACGCGCGACTCAGCCTCCCAGGTGGCCGCACCTGCCCGCCAGCCGCTGCCGCCCGCTGCCACACCCTGTAGCGTGCACCATCGGGCTGCAAGCGCGGGCAGTGTAACATGTGTTGCCCGCAGGCTTGCCCAGGCCCGATTGCCCGTCACGAGGGCCCACGAGCTGGACGCGGCCATGGCTGGGGAGCTGGGACGAGGTTCCGGCGCACTCTGACTGCTTCGGTGGTCGAGCACAGCACTTGCAAAGCCCCGCGGGTATGCTTGCAACCGAGAACCCTCAACCTGAGGCCTCTGCATGGGGCTTGCATTTGAGTCTGTGCAGCTGCTGGAGGGCGGCAGCTCAGGGACGTCAAGGCGACCCAGCGCACTATTTTGGTGGGGGCGGCGCCACCAGCCAAGCGCTGGCGGGCCAGCTGTGACAGCGCGCGTCCAGTGTGATAGCCGGCAGCGGCCTGTTGCATCCTACCAAGGAAGTCGCAGCGCAGGCAAGTGATCGTGGGGCGCTGGAGGCCGCCGATGCCCACCTGCCGCCGGCGCCGCCCACCTTGCCCGCCGGCGTGCCGTTGCTGGTGCCGGTTGCTGCCCAACCTGCTCGGCTCACCGTTGCCTACTCTCCCATCCCTTGTGCAGAAACCAAAAGTCATGATGGCAGACGCAGCTCTGCAGCAGTAAGTTCCGCCCCCAGCCGGCAGCCATGTCGCTGATCAGCGGCTTTGCCGCCATCAACCAGGCGGAGCAGGCGGGCGGCAGCGAGCAGCGCCAGCTCACGCTCGAGGCCCAGGAGGCGCGGGCCATCACCGCCTGGGAGCAGGCGCTGGCTCTCATTGCGGCGCAGCGGGATGAGGAGGCGCAGGTGGGAGCTGCTGGCATTGCTCCGGTTGTCCTAGGTCGGTGGGTTGCACAGTGGCGCTTTGAGAGCGTCGGCCCTGCCGCATTGCGTTCCAGCCTGCTAGCCGAGGCTGGTTGCCCGGGCTTGCCTCCCAGCACGCCCTCCTCTCGCACACCCTCTTGCCACACCCCCCAGGCCGCGCTGCGAGCGCTGCTTGATGACCCTGCCGTGGACGGTTGCGCCACCGACCAGCTGCACCGCATCAAGTTTCTGTCGCTGAGGAACCTGGCTGAGCTGCTGGCGCGGCAGGGCACGGCAACTGCACACGAGGCGCTGGCCGTGTATTGCCAGGCTACGCAGGTGGGGCAGGGCGGCATGGGTGGTGCATATCAACAGCCGGATGTCAACAGCCGGATGGGAGTGGCGTGGCTGGTTTGTTCCGAGGATTTACATGGTTGCGCTTGCCCTGGTGAGCAAGAACGATGGTGGCCCATCTGTTTCCCCTTGCAGGTGGTGGATGATGATGCAGTGCTGTGGAGCAAGCTGGGCACGCTGGTGAGGCGGCTGGCTGCTGGGGGTGCAGCCAGACGGCAGGGCGCCACACCTGCTATGTTGAGCAGTGCAGTGTGAGCGATCCAGAGCGGGCCAGGTTGGCCCCCGTTGCAACACACTATTCCGTTATAGTTGCATACTCGGCTTGTCGTCTCCCGCCCCCACATCCGCCTGCAGGCTGCGGAGGCCGGGTACTGGGCGGCGGCCCGCAGCGCCTTTGAGCGCGGGCTGGAGCTGGACCCTCAGCACCCAACCATGGCAGACAAGCTGCTGCAGCTGCTGCTGCACGTGGGGGATGCCGGCGCGGCTGCTACCCTGGCCGCCGCTATGCTGCGGCGCAATCCGCGGCACACTGCGGCGGCGGCAGTTGCGGCTCGAGCGCGCCAGGGCGGCGCGCTGCCATCCGCGCTGCGTGGTGGCCTGCTGCAGCTGGCGCCGCTCCAGGCTGTGCCAGCGCAGGCGCAGCAGCCGGTTGGATGGACGTGGCAGTACAGCACCACGGAACGGCCGCGCACGCTTGAGCAGCCCACCTGGCAGCAGCTGTTGCACCACTCCCTGCTGTTCCTCAGCAGCAACCGGCTGGCCGAGAGCAGCAGCAGTGCGGCAGGTGCAGCGGCCGCACCTGCGGCTGAGCACCATGCGCACAAGGTTCCGTCCCTGGTGCGCTTCAACATCAAGCGGGCGCAGCCGCAGCAGGCACAGGCACAGCAGCAGGCACAGCAGCAACAGGCAGCAGGTCAGCAACAGGCACAGCAGCAGCAGCAGCAGCAGCAGCAGGCTCAGCCGGCCGCAGCCAGCAGCCCAGAAGCCCCACAGCAGACGCCTGTTGCAGGTGCTGAAGCTGCACGCAGCACGGGCGTAGCAGGTGCGGCACCAGAAGCAGCTGCAAGCGGTCAGCTGGCCACTCCAGCTCCTGGTCTGCCAGCAGGCGAGGAACCAGCCGGCGTAGGCGCTGCAGCGACTCTGCCAGCTGCCACGCCTGCTGCGCCCACACCAGCGGCGGTCAGTGACCCCGACACGGGTGCCGTGCCGCCCTCCGGTGCGGGGCCTGGGTGCGCCCCAGAGGAGGCAGCCATGGAGGCAGCAGAGGAGGAGGAGGAGGAGGAGGAGGCGCAGGAGCAGCGGCACCCAAATGGCAGGGGGGCGGCCAGTGGGCGGAAGCAGGAAGGGCGAGCCACCCGCTCCCGGGTAGCCACCGGTAGGGGCATGCCGCTGGTGCCCGCCGCTGGCAGCGCCGACGGGCAGCAGTCTGCAGAGGACGAGGCAGCTGAGCTGCTGAGCACGCTGGGCAGCCTGCTCAGCGTGCCGCAGCTGCCGCCCGGCACACCGCTGGGAGCGCCCTCACCGCTGCTGTGCTCGCCGGCCTCTCGGGCTGCAGCAGGTGTGGGCGCAGCCAACGAGGGGCAGCAGCCGGGGGCTGACACAGCAACAGCAGCACAGCAGGAGGAGGCGGCTGTCAAGGCTTTCCTCAAGCGGCTGCCTCAGGCAGGCGTGGGCCGGCAGGAGCTCGCGGCGCAGCTGCTGGGCACGCTGGCCACAGCCAGTGCAGCGGCGCAGCTGTCGCCAGCCGTTCGGTACCAGCTGTTGCAGGTAGCACACCAGGCACAGCACAGTGTTTCACAGCATGCAGTGGCCCCATCCCACTGCCTGGTGCTGGGCGAACTGTTCACTGATGCAGCAGCGGGCGCAGTTGAGGCCTCCAAGCAGCGCATGGCTGGCGGCTTGATGTTGGCCATGCAGGGCGGCGCTGCAGCAGCAGGCCCAAAGCCCAGCGGGGTGGACACCAGCCCGCAGGCACCCGGCCGCACCGGTGGCATGGCCCGCAGGCCGTCAGGCCGGGCAAAGCGGCTGGAGCTGTCCACGGCTGCACTGCAGCAGTCGGCCCGCCTGTGGCTGTCTCGCTATCGCCTGGCTGCTGCCGAGCAGCCGCCTGGGGGTGGACCGCTGCAGGCAGAGCCACTGGCAGAGCAGGGGGGTGCACAGGAGCTGCCAGCAGGGATGGTGCGCTACTGGTGGGCGACCGGCCGCTTGCTGGAGAGCGAGGGGGACATGGTGGCTGCTCGTGCAGCATACGCAACCTGCGAGCAGGGCCTGCCCATGCTGCCCGGTGAGTAGTGTGGTGTGATGTGGGTTATTGAAAGACTGGGGCAGCTGCGGAATCTGATGCAGCGTGTGCTTTATGCCTGTGCGTGACACCTGCCCATGTGGTCAAGAACTCCATGCACCACACAATGCACCTTTCCTTTCACTTGGTTTCAGGCAACCGCGTGATCTTGCTGCCGCACAGCCAGGCGGGTGCCACCATCAGCGCAGCAGTGCTGCGCAGCAAGCAGGAGGCGCTGCAGCTGCACTCTGTACTGGAAGGTGCACAGCGCAGCGCAGCTGCGGGCGACCACAACTCTGCGGTGGCCACGCTGGCGCCCGTGCTGCTGTGCTGCAGTGACAAGGAGCAGCAGATGCTGCAGCTCGACCAGCAGCAGTGGTTGCGCGGCATGAAGAGGCTGCTAGAGTCTGCGGGCGCAGTTGGGGCGTGGGGCCTGGCCCTGCGCTGCCACCTGCGCCTGCTCAACGCCCTCCTCCCTCAAGTGCCGCCCCAGGCACTGGCATTGGTGCGCGGCAGCACGGAGGCGGCCAGCAGCGGCGCCCTGCTGCCTGCGCTGCTGCCTGCAGCTGAACAGCTGGCACAGCTGCAGCCGGCGCTGGCTGCCCTGGATGCCGCTGCCTCATTTCTGCACCAGCAGGGCCCGCAGCTGCTGTTGGGCTCGAGGAGCAGCAACGCCGGCACCAGCAGCACCGGCAGCGAGCCAGCAAGTGCAGTGGTGCTGCACCCAATGGAGGTTGCCATGTTTGAGGCCGTGCAGCACCAGCTGGTGGCGGCACTGGCCAGTTGCAGTGCTGCCCTGGCGGCAGCGGGTGCTGCTGCTGCTCAGTCGCACCTGAACCTCAAGGTAGGAAGGGGAAGGGGCTGCCTTGGGGTTGGCAGGACAACTATATTTAGGTGCAAATCGTTCGTATTGCCACTGGCTAACTTCAATCAATCTTCCATGCTGCCATTGACTAAATCAGGCAACCGCCCTTGGCTGGTTTGCACCACAGATCAACAAGGAGCGCG
Organism: Chlorella sp. CH2018; assembly: GCA_009928355.1. Lineage (NCBI taxonomy): Eukaryota > Viridiplantae > Chlorophyta > Trebouxiophyceae > Chlorellales > Chlorellaceae > Chlorella > Chlorella sp. CH2018. The sequence goes on along the minus strand of VIYQ01002612.1, from coordinate 20,665 downwards.
AGGCGATGTGTGATGTGGCCACCACGCTGCTGCACCTGAGCAGCCTGGCGGCAGCCAGCAAGGCGGCAGCCCTGGCATCTGGAGCAGCTCCATTGGAAGAGCAGCTGCAGTCCGTGGAGCAAGCACAGGAGCTGTCCTGGCTGCTGTGCGACACGCTGGGCAGCGGGCAGGCGCTGATGGAGCGCCATGGCCGCTTCTTGCAGGTTGGTAAACGCGTGGGGAAGTTTAAGGAGGGAGGGGCAAGTGCTTTTCTTTTTCTGCCTGCTGACAATACCGGCAATGCGGTTGCCTGTTCTGTCGGCACTGTTTGCAAGCCTCACGTCATGCAATCTCGCAACCCTCCGCACAGGCCTGCCTGTCGGAGCTTCGCCGCCAGCTGGCACGCCTGGAGCCGCTGCGCCAGCAGCAGGCTGATGGCGCCGCCGCCGGCAGCGAGGCAGCTGCTGGAAGTGCGGCTGAGGGCTCCTACGATGCAGAGGAGCTGCATGCTGCGCTGACCACGGGGCTGCAGCACTGCCTGCTGTGGCTGTATGGCTTGGAGCTGCCTGGCCTGGAGAAGCAGGAGGCATGGGGCGGCGACTACCAGGTGGGAAGTGATGCCAAGGAGGGCCGGGCCAAGTTGGCGCACTGTTCATGGCCCGTGCATACCCTTGCTCTGCGTTGACAGCGTTCACTGCTTGTACAGAAAGCCTTCAGCCACTCAGTTACGGACTGTGCACAGCAGTCCCATGAGTCCCTTTCTGGCTCCGTGGACTGTAAATCTAGTGAAGTGAAGTGAAGTGAAGCTAACCAACCAAGCTGTCGCTCCCTCCTGCCGCTATGCAGGACAAGGGCCCAGGCGATGCCGCGGCTCGCCAGCTGACCAGCCGCGCAGCAGTGGCAGAAGTGTGGCCGCTGGTGGAGCCTCATCTGCTGGACGACCTGCAGCACATCACCAAGTATCGAGGCTTCCTGCTGGCTGCCGCAGCGCAGTTCCCTGCGCCTCCGCACTCGGTGGTGGAGCGGTTGTCCACGGCATGGCAGCAACTGGCGGCAGCAGAGCCCCCCATGCTGCCATGCCCTGAGCTGGATGGCGCTGCCAGCAGCTCAGCAGCGGCGGCAGACCCCATGCAGCGCTTGCTGCAGCTGGCAGCCGCTCGGGGAGGGGGCTTTGTTGAGCCCATGGCAGTGGATGGCCAGGCGGTGGGGGCGGCTGCAGCAGCCGAGGACGGCCCGCCAGGTGGCCTGAGTGAGGAGGAAGGCGAGCGGTATGCGGCCGTCACCCGCAGCCTCTTCTACCTGCTGAGCGTCCTGCAAGACGCCGAGGCGAGCCAGGGGTGTGACATGGCTATTCATGTGTCATCTAGTTGTGGGTTGCATGTTCAGGCAGCTTAGAAGCGGTGCTGTGTGAGCATGGGCGGCCTGTTGTTTTCATTTGCGAGTGATCTACTGCCGTTTGACGTTTGCACGCCCATCTGCATGCGCATCATGCCTGCAGGACAGCGGCACCCGCAGCCTGCTGGGCGAGGGCGCCGAGGGCAGCCTGGAGGCGCAGCTTCAGGCGGTCAAGTGGGACGTGGCGCTTTGCCCCAGCCGCTCAGCCAGCTGGGAGCGCCTGGCCGCCGACTACCACACCGCTGCCGATGACCTGCTGGTGCGGTGGACATGTTTGCGTGCAGTGGCAGCCTGAGCTGGCACCTTCTTGGGTGTGTGTGCATTACACGGTACAATTTTGCTGGTGGAGGCTGGCCAGGCTGACTCCCTGTCCTTGCCTCCCTGTCGCAGAACGAGGCCAGCAAGGCACACACTCATCTAGAGTGGAAGTACGATCCAATTCTGCAGCGCAGGTGTGGTAACCAACCAACAGCTGGTCTTTGCAGCCCCTCGCAAGCTGGGCTTGGGATGCATTTTTGCTCGGCCATTGTCCCATTGTGCGCAGTTCTCCCAACCTGCGCTCCGTACCCCACCTGCCATGCAGGGCCAAGCACTGGAGGCAGCTGGCCTTTTGGGCGTCACTGGGTGCCTGGCTGACTGCTGAAGATGATCAGGACCGGGCGCGCCTGCTGGTTGGCACTGGTTCCAGGTGCGAATGGGGGCCTGCGACCTGCGCTCATTTCGCGCATGGTTGTCGCGGCACTCCCAAGACACCTCCATACCTGCGAACTTACCCACCTGCACACCCCTGCTGCAGGTTGCTGGAGGATGCGCTGCGCACGCTGCCCTGCCAGGACCCCATGGCAGATGACACTGCCTGGCGGGCTGCCAAGTCCGACCCAGCCCGTGTGGAGGGTCTGCGCCTGGCGCTAGCCGCCTTCCAGGCTTCCAGGGAGCTTGCTGCACCAGCAGAGGCTCCCACAGACGACTGGGAGGTCCTGCTGGCCCAGGCCCGCTGCATGCGCAAGCTGGGGCAGGCCCCCGGCGAGTGGCTGCCGCTGCTGGCGCGCGCGTGCCAGGTTGCGGCTGCCGACGGCGGCGTGCTGCTGCCGCTGTATAAGCTGCATGCGGCCCGCATGCGGCTCCTGCTGGCCATGCCCTCGGCCCGTCGCTGGGCAAACAGCAACAATACAGCACGCCCCAACAGCCGCAGCTCGCAGCGCTTTGATGCCGACCCAGGGCAAGAGCGTGCCCTGCTGCGCCTGGTGGGTGGCTACTGCTTCCTGCCGAGCACGGCAAACCAGCTGGCCAGCCAGGGCGACCTACTTGAGCCAGAGGCAGCCGGCAGCAACCAGGCGGCGGCCGACCAGTGGCGGGAGCTGTGGAATGGTCTGCTGGGCGACTGCTGCGCCGCCATGCAGTGGGTTCAAGAGAAGGACCGGGGCTTCCACCGCGCTGCACACAGGTCGGTTCTGGGGGCCGTGAAAACGCATAAAAATGGTTGGCTGTTTTGGGGACCCGGATTTCTCAGTTGGCAGTTTTCGCGACTGCTGCTCCGTGCAATACTCAAAGTGGTGTGTGCCCCGCTTGCAGGCTGGCGGCTGCCATGCAGCAGGTCGGCGAGGCGGCTGAGGCTGCCACTGCCCTCGTGCCCTTCTTCTCGAAAGCCAAGCATGCCTTCTTCCCAGCCCTGCAACCAATCAAGGTGGGGTTGGCTGACAGGGGCAGCAAGTGCATGGAGCTGGCACCGTGTGCATGCTCCAACTGCACTTGAGCTGTGCCATCCTTGCATTGCCCGCATGGCAAACTGCCCACATGGCAAATGCGGTTAACCACTAACTATAAGGAGAGCCGTCCCTGTGATGTCTGTACAGGACAGCACCGTGGCCAGCGGCACTCGGCGGCGCGGCCGGCAGGCCAAGGCTAGCAAGCAGGCACAGCACGCAGAGTCTGGTGCTGAGGGCGAGGCTGCCGAACGTGCTGCAGCGCTGCCTGAGAGCCGTTGGGGCGAGGAGCCTGCCCGACTGAGCAGCGTGGGATTGGAGGAAGACGAAGCCCACTTTGGCACCCGCCTCAGGTACGTGTGTGAGGAGAGACACTCAGCTGGTTTTGCGCTTTTGGCATGTCTGTCTGGCGGCGAGATCGTGTTTATGTCCAGCGGAAGAAAGCAGCCATTCCACACATTGATATGCTCTGGCTGCTCCCACCCCCTGTGGCCTTGCAGGAAGACGCTGCGCCTCTACCTTGCCTGCCTGTCAGACGCAGCAATGGCCTCAGAGGGTGGTGCGCTGCAAGGCGAGGCAGGCCAGCCCCCGCCATTGGACACCCTGCAAGCTGCAGCAGCCTACCTGGCCTCGCCGCCTACTGCCACCAAGGCCTGGGAGGGCAGCGGCAAGCTGGCCAGGTGAGCGGAAGATCAGATTGCGCAGCTGGATTGACGCGTGTGGCCATCCGCGGACGGATAATGGGATGGCGGTGGCCACCCTACCTGCTATTGCGTGGCGGCTGCGTTAAAAACGGCATTGCGGAACTGCTTTGTTGCTGCAGGGGCCACTACCTGCTGGCGTTGGCGGCCAGCCTGCGAGCCTGCTGCCCTCTGGAGCAGCTGCAAGCGCTGTCGCTCCCCGAGCCGCCATCCACTGCCCGTCCTGCTGCTGCTACTGAAGCAGCGCCAGGGCCGGATGCACAGGGTGCAGCAGACGGCATGCAAGTCGACGGCGGAGGCAGCAGCGAGCAACAGGGACAGGGCCCGGATGCGGCGGCGCACCAGACACCTGGCGCAGCATTGCGTGCCCCCGTGGTCACCTTTGCTGCACCCACGTCGGGAGCCTTGCCGCCGTCGGCTGGGCCCCGCACTGGTGCCCACGCAACACCGGCTGATGCACTGGTGGCAGCTGCCCCCGCGGCTGGAGCGTGGCGCTTGCTGCCCACCCCTGCTACACAGGTCTGGCTTGCGTGGGGCTGCTCAATTTGTCCCTTTGGGTTGCGTTTCCTAGGAGCTTCCCTATCGCCAAAGCCTTCTTTCAGCCAGCCTTTCCCAACCCATCACCAGCAAACTGCGTCCTGCCATGCAGGTGCGGCAGCAGCAGTCGGCGCACTTCCTGCAGCTAGCGGCCCGCCTGGACGCCGCCACTGTTGAGCCGCTGCTGGCCAAGGCTTACCAGGTGCGGATGGTGGTTGGTGGAGTTGGATGGCGGGGGCTACCATACGCCAGCCTGAGCATTTAGGACGACGGCCCACCATGACTCGGTCTTGCACATACATTTCTCTGCTCCTCAATCAGCGCCGCCCTGCCCACCCCACAGATGTTTGCCGAGTGCAGCCTGCACGCCGAGGACGAGGACAAGTGGCGCAGCGAGGCAGCCTCCGCTATGCAGGCGGCTCAGAGGTAAGCTGGCTGTGCACGGGAGGGAGGTGGCAGCCTGCGTGTGCGAGGCACATTGCCTCCCCCTGCTGACTTGCCACCAAACAGGGGCGACAGGTTGGCGGCTAAGTTCTCCCTGTGCCCTCCCCGTCCTCACCTGTCCTGCCCACAGCATTGGCGGCAGCCAGCTGTCGCGGGATGCCGAGCTGGAGCAGCTGTGGAAGCAGCCAGAGGTGCTGCGCAAAATCTTCAGGTGCAGGCAGAGGGCTGGCGACTGACAGACCATGTTTGGGAAAGGCTTGGCAAGGCCTGCCAGGCAATGCATGTCTGCTTGTCGCTGCTCGTCCCCAGGATCTGCCAGTTCCACCATCCACTGGTGCACAAATAGCATGCATTCAGCCTGCGTCGCAGCAACCACGGCTGCACACCCTCCCCCCTGTGCAGCTTGTACGCCAACCTGTACGTGCACCTGCTGCAGCAGCAGGGCGAGGCGGACAAGCTGCTGCAGCTGCTGCAGGCCATGAAGAAGCGGTGAGGCGCTGACTCAGGCCAGCCTGGCCATTTGGCTTGCTGCTGGGCAATAGAACTGTATGAACCGGGGCATGAACCAGCTTGGCAGCGTGGCGTGACCCTCAATGCCAATGCTCACGCTTGTCATGGGCATAGGCTTAGCTTGCAGGCGGCCCCATGCATGCAGGGTGCGGACGTTTAGCGGCGTGGAGCCGCGGCAGGCCCGCCTCCTACGCCGCCAGGCCCAGCTGCTGGCCGAGACTTTGCTGGCTACAGTGGAGGCAGGGCTGGACAGCTTGGAGCTGGATGGGGCAGGCACTGACCTGTCGCAAGTGGCCCAGCAGGCCCAGCAGCAGCAGGGCGGGCAGCAGGCGCCGCAGGTGCCGCTGCAGGTGCGGCAGAAGTCTGGCCGCGCTCCCATGCCGACGGAGGCAGCAGCAGCAGCAGAGCTGCATGCACAGCTGGCACAGGCGGCAGCCGCCCAGCTGGAGGAGGCACACCAGGATCAGGGCTCGCCAGGTAGTGCACAGCAGGCAGCAGGCGAGGCTGCCGCAGGTGCCAGCAGCGCCTCGCCGCCACCTGCCGGCGCCGCACCACCTGTCGCGCAGACGCCTGCTGCTGCCGCGGGGGCAGGTGGCGGGCGCACCGCCACGCCAGGCACTGACCTGCGGGCCGTGCTGGGCACGCCTGCCGGGCCGCTGCCCTCAGCTGATCAGTCGCAGCTGCAGGAGCGGGGCATGGCGCTGCTTCAGGTGGCGCATGCGTTCCACAAAGACATCTCGCGCTGGCTGCAGGTGCGTGGGACCTACGGTTGTGTGCTCATGATGACCTGCTGCTGACTAGCCAGCCAGCACCTTGGCCCTGCAGCCGCTCCTTGTGTACTCGACTTTTGCAGCGACAAACGCAATGTTTCCGGTTGGTATGTGCAGGTGGCTGGCGCAACCGCGGCAGGCAACAGCGGCAGCTCTGTCCGGGATGAGCTGCGGGCAGTGGGGCGCAGCTGCGAGCAGGCGGTGCTCAGGTGAGCCGTGAGCGTCTGGTAGATTGCAATTGCTCTGAATAGAATGACTAGGGTATGCATTGCTTAGACAGCCCTGCTTTCTTGTGCCACTTTTCAATCTTGTCATGGCATGCACTCCACGTTTGCAGGGCGTTCAAGCTGCATGCCAGCTGGTCCGGTGCAACGGTGCCTGTCAACCGCGGCGAGCAGCTCAAGGCAGCGGAGGAGGCAATCAAGCAGCAGCGGCGGCAGTCGCGGCAGCAGGGCGCCGCTGGCCGGCAGCAGGGCGCCGCTGCTGGTGCTGCTGCTGGCCTACTGCCTGCCATCTCAGAGGCAGGGGAAGAGCGGCCTGCTGCCGGTGCTGGTGGCCGCAAGCGTGGCGGTGCAGCGGTTGGCAATGCGCCACCAAGGAGCACTCGCAAGCGGGGACGCTGTGGCAGTGCGGAGCTTGGTCCGCAGGAGCAGCAGCGGCAGGAGGAGGGGGAGGCAGTGGCAACGGATGCAGCAGCCAAGCAGGCAGATCAGCAGACGCCAGGGGGGCCTCAGGAGGCTGAGGCGGCACAAGTGGAGGCTGTGATGGCAGATGTTGTGGAGCAGGCTGCAGGAGCCAGCAGCACCTGAGGCGCTGTTGCTCGCTGAGCACCCGCATGTGCTGATGCTGACTCGACCAAACTGACTTGACAGTGGCACGTTTGACAAACACAGCTCTGCTTTTTGCATGCAACATGAACTTGGAGTGTAAATCGCAAATATTGAATTGCACAGGGTTTTGGAGGACGCGTGCCGCAGATGGTTAGCACGCTTGCAGCAGGGTGCTGCTTCACCTCGTGGGCTTGGGATCAACGTGACATGAGGGGCACAACTCAGGCGCTAGCTGCTGGCACTGCCTGCACCAGCTGCTGCAGAGATGTCCAGTGCCCAGGGCTCGTCGGGGGGCGCCAGCTCCGCCACAGGCGTGAAGCGTGGTCCGCCCCCTGCCGCCTCTGCCGCCTTCAAGGCGGCGGGAATGTTGATCTGCACCCAGCGAGGTGTGCCCGCCGTTCGCATGTAGATGGTTGCGTTCAGGTGGTCCCTGACGTACTGGATTTCCGTCATATCTGTGGGCAGGGTGAGCGTGTTGTTGGGCCTGCAGGCGGTTGGGGACAGTGGATGGCGACGGATCGGCGAGTCAGATGGTGACACATCAAGAAGAACATGAACGATGGGGTCTTGTGTAGCATGTGCCGGGGAGCACATGCTGAGGGGCACGCAGACAGGCAGCTATGCAGTTGGTTTGCTACCAAACACACCAGGAGCCTGGAATGGCGACGCGGTCAATGATGCGGATGCCTTGCATGATGACTGGGTGCACGATGTCAGGGCTGTTTGCTGGCGAGTAGGGGCCCCGCTTTGGGAAGGCGTCCGGCAGGTAGGTGGCGTTCTGTGGCGGGTGAGAGTGGGGGATGGAGGCGGGCTTTGGAGTAAGTTGGGAGGGGCATGCTGTCTGATGGAAACCACGTGGCACTTGGCAGTGGCACGCTTCCGGCAAGGCACACGCGGGCTCAAGCGTGCAGCACCAGCACATCCAGCGACTTGCCTTCAGCATGGCCAGCACTGTGTAGCCTGCAGCGCATGAGGGAGGCAAACAACGCAGCGGGAGCGTCAGCTGGTACCCGGCGGCAAGTGGCACTTGGCGCTCGTTCCATGGTATTCACTTGCAGTGACTAACAGTGACCAGCAGCATGCAAGACAGCGGCATGCCACAAGGCTTACGGGTAATGACGTCGCACGGGTCGTCGCTGATCTGGCCTTGAGAGCGGGCCGCCGCACCGGGGTCAGTCACTTGGCAAAAGCCAGGCTCAAACAGCTGGGTCACGAGAGAGGCAGGGTGCGGCAACGGTGTCTAGCAGCGTAGGAGTAGCCCACTGCAAAAGTCAGCAGCCAACAACACCATGGCCCACCCCTATCCTGCCCACCAAGTGCCCCTACCCACCGGGCCGTTGAGCTCCCCGTGCTGCTGGATCTGCTGCGCCTTCCACCTGGCTGCATCGGCCTGGCTGAGCGGAATGGGCCAGTTTGTGGCCACTTTGTCAGGGTTGCGCACCACCTGCGCAGGTAGAGTGAAGTGAGGTGGGTTGACGCTTGTTGACGGCTACTGTTCAAGCGGGCGTGGCATGCTGGCACGCGGCCGCCCAACCTACTTGGCTTGCTGCCCTTGCTGGCACAAAGGCAGTGACCTGTTGTCACTCAACCTACCTTCCAGTCCTCGGGCCCGACAAGCTCCAGCACTCCATAGGCCCCGGTTGCATCCGCCACAGCCCAGTGCAGAGGGATGTTCAAGGCGGTGCCTGCACCACAGCCGGGGCTCAACGCATGGCATACTGTTGAACGCAGATAGTACTCCATGAGTCCAACCGGCAGTTCGCATGGTGTAGGTTGCATGCACCTTTGCAGGGGGGACGCTGGCCAACAGGCGCAGCTGTCGCCCCTCACCCTGGTCGTCCACAATCTGCAGCTTGCTCGGCACCATGCCCTGCTCGACTTCTTCAATTGTCGCAAAGTTGGCCAGGATGTAGCCTGCCACATCTGTAAACGGGGCAGGTGGGCAGCCACGAGTCTGTTGCACAGGGGTGCACATGCTCCCAAAAAGCCAGCGACCGTGCAAGCAAATGCCCGCATGCCAGCGAGCTTCTAGCTGAGCTCACCGAAAGATGACAGGGCAGGGAGGCTGCTGGATGCATCCGTGACGTTTGGATAGCCTGCATGTTACAGATGTGATGGTTGCCAGTGAGCTGCCGGGTGTGCAGTCCACCAGAAGCACTCCCAACTGCCCCGCACATGTGCATGCCCTCGGCCTGATGCTGCACAGCCACTGATGCACGCACACGCTTCTTCCCAGCTGGAGCCGCTGCCCGCTGCCCCCCTCACTGTAGGAAGCATCCACCGGCTGGAAGACGCCCAGTGACGCGACAGCCAGCCCCCTCTCATTCATGCCGTCCAGGCACAGGCCGACGGAGGTGTTGTACTCCCCCCCGCACTCCTGCGCCACTCCGGCTATCAGGTATTCCGGCCAGAACGTGGTGCACGTGAAGCTGCCGGGGTGGCGGGAGGAGCACAGGGGCGCCTGGCTTGAGTGGCTAGCTCATGCATGCATCCCAACAGGCAGCACCTCAGGGCACGAGGCAGCCTGAGCAGACCAGAGGCGGTGCACGAGCGGTATGGGGCCACGGTATTTGTTTTGCGATCCCTCACCCAATCTTGCTGGGCTCGCCGAAGAAGCCGCTGGGCTGGCAGCCCTCGGGCGGCAGATAGAGCATGTCTGTGCCGGTGGGAACCACGGCCTGGGTGAATGTGAAGGGCATGTCGCGCTGCACAGGCAGGGAGGGACGCCCAAGGCAGCTGTGGGCGGACATGCACCTCAATGCAATGCCTTGCCTGCTTCGAAGCCCTGTTGGGTGCGCGCTGCGCGCCTGGCAAAATGACTCGTATCAACCAACAAGTGTGCTTGCCTCGGCCATGGGCGGGAAGTCGAGGTTGCGGAAGCCCACCACAGCGGGCGACACAGCTGGGTCGGCGAGAAGCATGTCGGAGCAGCCATTTGCGGTGGGCCACGCCCACGCAGTCAACAGTGCCAGTGTGAGCAGGGGCGTCGGGCGACGCATGATATGTCCTGGTGTGATGCTGAAACGCAAGGAAGGAGTGGCGGTGTTTGTGTGCATGTTGCGAGAAGATTGCATGCTGACCCATGGGGCCCCATTCGCCGGCGCCAGGCAGCGGCACCACGGAGGGGGCGCTTGCAAGTTGGAACAACCGTCGGCGGCCTGCGCCGCCCGCCGCAAGTCACGGGGCTCCCAGAACACCAGGCAGCCGCACGAGAGGCCGCTGACCTTGGGTCTTGCTTGCTCCCGAAAGTCCTCCAGACGGCCGCGTGTCGGGGAGAACGGTTTAGGGCTCTCCAACCTCTCTAAACAGCAGCGGTAGGTGGTACCTGTCGCTGAACAGGCGAAACAAACGCACAGGACGCGAGGTCCGCTTCCCGGCTGGCTGCCGCCCACGCTGGGCAGAGCGGCACCGCTCTGCCGCCGCTTAACGTCGAACGATTGCTACGGCAGGGGCTGATGGGGGAAGATGGGCATGCAGCTGATGTCACAAGCTTCTTCCGCTCCCTGTGCCAGGAATGCAAAGACTCAGGCAGCCATGAAACACACGGCTGGGGCTTGCGGCGGCGGCAGATACCGCATGCAGCGCCCGCATGCCCGCCCACAATCTGCTGAATCGGCCGCTCCCGTCCTACCGCAGCTTCCGTGAGGACCTGCAAACCTGATCACAGCTTGTCGGTGGGGTGTTCGCGCTGCGTGAGCCCGTCCGCGTTTCGCAACTTTGCACCGAAGAGGTTTCACGTCGGGAAAGGCCCTCTGTAAAAAGGAATTGACCCATGAAGCAAGGGACAGCAGGGTGCGGTGCGGCAGTGCTAGTGCTGATGGCGGCGGCGGCAGTGCTGCCGCAGCTTGCGGCGGCACAGAGCATCCTCAGCCCCGGCCTGTCCCAGGAGCAGGTGCGCTCCACTCTGCTGCGGTATACTCCCGGTGGTGTTCAGATTGGTCGTGAAGCAATGCGGGCCGCTTGTTGCAAGCCTTATCATGGGCATGCAAGCGCCCACTCGGCAGCGCCGCCCGCCGCAATGCCATGACCGCTGCTCTGCTCTGTTGCCTGCATGCTGCTGCAGGCCAACCAGCTGGCTGGCTTTTGGCGGTACCAGAACCGCACGCAGGGTACATTCTGCCTCTTTGGCGCTGTGTGGGACGAAATGATGGCTGAGGCGGCGGCTGCAGGGGCGGATGCCATCGACGTGAACCAGGCACGTGACCGCCCTGGTACCATGCACATGCCGCTGGCCCGACCACGTGCAGCCCGCTTGCATGGGCTTCTTGCCATGAGCTTCTTCCCTGCACACACCCCACGTTCGAAAACCCATGCAGATTTTGGCGGATGCAATCGCCGCCACCGGGTTCTTCATTGATGGAGGCATCCTCATCCCATCGGTTGATGCCGCCACCGGCGTGTTTGCCGGGTGGGTGCATGCATGCTTGCCTCCTGCTCCAGAGTCGTCGTCAACAAAGACTAGCAGCCCGCATGCAACGACTCAGTTTCCAGTGTGCAGACATGTGCAGGCACTCCCGCTGCACCAACTGTTTTGTTGCAGATATTTCCTCACTGACAACATCACTCCTCCGCCGTCTGAGGGGCAGCCGCCGTACCCGCTGGTGTCCCGCCTGGTGGGCAAGGCCCGGCCCGGACAGGAGCCCGACCTGATGACCTGGCAGGTGGGCCGCCGTGCTTTGCAACCTCGCCCACCCCGCATGCCCAGTGGAGCTGAGAAGCGGCTGAGGAGTGGGAGGCGAGGTGCATGAGCAGCACCCAGCCAGCTGAGGCTTGTTGTGCCGCCTCCCGGCTGTCCTACTGCCCCACTGCCGGCCATTGCCTCGCAGGGCTGGTACGGCAACACCTCCTCCCTGCTGCAAGGGGTGGTGCAAATGCGCCCAGATGGACAGCTTGTCATGGACTTCCTGAGCAGTGGTGAGGATTTGTTTGAGGGGCAAAGCAAGGACGCAGAGCAGGCGCAATGTTAATCGGCGCAGAGCACTGCTGGTATTTGGGTTCTGAAAGAAAGGAATGCTGTCCGCTCCGGCTGCAGTCCGTCCATGTATTTTGTGTCCCCCACATGCTGCATCTGCCATCCACTTTTCCAGGTGGTCTGGCTGTTCAGCAGGGCAAGCCCACTGACAACCAGCATGCCTGCGAGGTGCGGCCGGCTGTCATGTCCATTGCCCAACTGCCCTGGGTGCTTCCTGCTTAATGTTGTCTGCTGCTGGACCGCCCAAACTGCCTGTCCTGTGCTGACACCCACTGGATTTCCCCCGTGCAGTACTACCTGGCAAAGGAAGAGGATGCCAATGTCGAAGAGATGCTGGCTGCTCTTGCGCCCAAACTGCCTGCTTCGCTCGATGGCGGAATCTGATGCGTGATGCAACCCCATGTGACAAAACAGTACCTAACCAAGCCATCACTCAACTCAATCCTTGGCTCTTCTTGCCATCAACATACATGTTCATTTCAAGTTGACTAGTTCCACCAGAGTGCGCCCATGACGCCTGCAGTTTGCGCGCTGTGTCTGGTGGGTGAATTCCGCTGCTTTCTCTTGTTCATCACCAGTCCTCAGCCGTTCAACAAGCTTGCCTGCCGGCCTCGAGCACGTTCACACGCCGTCTCGCAGTGTAAGCGTCATCAGCACAGCATCCTCCTCAGGGTTGCTGTAGTACCTTTTGCGCAGGCCCACTTGCCGGAAGCCCATGGAAGTGTACAGCGCCAGGGCAGGCTCATTAGAAGCCCGCACCTCCAGCAGAACGGACTCGGCGCTAGCCCTGCGGCGGGGGTGAAAGCGGCGGCTGGGGGTGAAGCTGGGAAAGCAGCGGGGGTGAAGTGTTGTTGTTGGTAAGGACATCGTAGGCGGTGGCATTCGCACCGGCAGCAGCTGTTGAGCGCACCTGTGCCGCTCTATAAGGGTGTGCAGCAGTGCACGTGCGTGGCCTCGCCGTCGGTGTGATGGGTGCACAGCCACCTGATGGGGCCAGGGGTGGGTGGCAACGCGGGTTGAAAGGGTTGGGTTAGGAGGCTGGCAGGGCTGTGCCGGCCACTGGAGACACCGAGCAATAAGCACAACAAGGTTTCGAAAGGTGCAGCATTCTCCAAGTCTGCTGTTGCGGAAGATATAAGCAAGAAAGTGGGAGGACAACACTGCCCGCTCACGTTCATGAGGTGCAGCTCTTCAGGCACCTGCCAGCCCACAGCCCAGCCCACAGCCTGGCCGCCGTCGTCAGCCACCAGCACTGTAGAGCGCTGCCGCGTCAGCTCCGCCTGGCAGCAAATCGGCCACAAGAGGAACTGGGAACGATGAAGACAGGCTTTTTGAATGCAACCACACGTAGGCCAAGCAGTTAATGCCGCAGCAACGCTATGCACGGTGCTGTAAGCGACAGCTTGGGCATGGTAATGACAATCTGATGCCAGCCTGCTATCTGCTGCCACCCCGCTGCCTCACCTGGATCTGCGCATCGCTCCAGCTGGCTCCTTCCGCTGTTAGGCGTTCTAGCTCCAGCAGAGATGGCAGGTCAGCAGCCTCTGCCAGCCGGATGGCTGCTGCTGCCGCACGAATTGCGCATCTTCGCCGCACGGCCTGCCGCGGGTAGTGTGGCTGTGCTGCACCGGACGCTGCACAGCGTCGGTGTGAGCTGCTCTTGCTGCTGCTGAGCCTGCATCAGCATGGCGGAATGAACTCGTTAGCGCTTGAAGGGCCAAGCAAAGCAGCGCGCTGAACATAGGTATGAACGCATCACCCGTGCTGTCACAGCCAGACCGGAGCTTACTGAGCGTTGGCAGCCCAGAGGCTGGACGCCATTGGCTAGCAGGCGGCGAGCGTGGAGCGGCTGGCGGCGGTGCAGTGGACTGGCTGCGCCTTGTCCCTGCGCCACGCTCTGCACTCTTTGTCGCAATTTCAGTTCACAAGGAGGCCTCTCGCGCCGAGCAGCGTGCTGCTCAGGCGGCGCGACACCCGTTCTTGCTCCCAGCCCTCGCCCGCTCTGGTACTCGAAGAATAAATGAATCAGTGTGAACGATGACGTCTATACAAAAGACGCTCGCCGCCCTGGAGAGTGTGAGCGCCTTGCCGCCGCTGTGTTGTCGCTTCACCCCGCCATCCCCCCATGTCGAACGTCTAGACGCGTCTGTTCACTACATACTTTGCGCAGACCATGTCATATTGCAGAGGTTGTTTGCTTACATGCATAGCGGTCAATGTTGTGATCAAAACATTGGGGAAGACACTGGGAAAACTGCCAAGCGCTAGCCCGCTTGTCCGGGCTCCTGCGGCTGCCCTGCCGCTGTTCCCGCCGCCGAGCCGCCTTGCTGGCCTGCCAGCCCCTGGTCCGGAGGCAGCATAGCCATCAGCTGCTCAACTGACAGCTGCGGCGCTTGGCCATCGGGTGCTGCCGGCTGCTGGGCTCCTTGCTGTGGCTCCTGCAGCGCCGGCAGCGCGCCACCAGCTGCCGCTAGCCCCGCCTGCGTCGCATCGCTGTTGTCTCCCACCTGATTGGGAGCCGCTGCAGCTGCAACATCAGGGAGCGCCAGGGTGCCTGCGGTAGGGAAGACGAACAGATCGCGACTTGTGGTGTCACCACCAGGAACCGCAAGCATGGTGGCACTTGAAGGCACAACACCAGCGGCAAGCTGGCATGTGGGGGCAGCCACCCACCTATGTCTGTCGCGCCGGTGGCTGCCGCAGCCGCTGCAGCGATGTGGGCAGGCAGCAGCTCATACGCAGGAGGAGCGCCGGGCACCAGCTCCCTGTGCGCAGCGTGGGGAAGGCCACGACCACGTGAGCATGGAGCCAGCACCCAACGACATCCCGGCCACATTTGTTCGTTTGTATGCTGCTGCCGTAATTAAAGGAGCAATCAGCAAACCTGATTTCGTCGTTGCCCAGCTTGCCCAGGTCGACCCACTCAAAGCTCTCGTCCTCCTGGCCAGCCTTGTCTGCGGAGTGGGCCGGTCGCAGACCAAGGTCGGTGGATAGTGTTGAAAACAACAAACACTGCCATGGAGCAGCAAAACGAGTGCCCACTCACACGTGAGCTGGTGTTTGGATTTCTTGGGGTTAAAATCACTGATGATGGCCGCCCACCAGCCGCCTGTGGCAGGGGGGCAGGCAGGACACCAGAGCGAGAGCGGATCACATGCAGCAAGCAGCAAGCAGCAAGCGGCAGGGGCAGGCGGCCCAGGCGGTCAGGCGCAACACTGCACCAAAACCCCAGGGCGCAGGATGCCGAGCTCAGCAACCTGCCCTCCAGCCCTCCAGCACACACGTACCTTCCTCCGGCCAGTAGCGCTCCACTCGCTGGCCCACCGCCATGCGACCCAGCATCTTCAGCTGCGGCCCAACCTTCACCTCTGAGGGCGGGGCCTCAAAGCCGCCGGCAGCCGGCAGCGGCGGCAGCGCAGCAGGGTCCCAACCCTCCAGCACCATGCCGCCGTGGCCGCCATCCACCACCGGCAAGATGGGCAGGGCTGGTGGCACGGCTGGCACCGTGCCGCTGGCGTCCGCAGGTGCACCAAAGGCGGCGGCGATGCTCTGCAGAGAGCAAAGCAGACAGTAGAGGACAGGAATGGATGCGCGGCTACTCTGCAATACATGGAGTGATGACTTTGCCCTGCAGTGCAAACAAACCATTGACCAGCATCTTAAGCTCACCGCCATCAAGTCCTCTGGGTTGGCTGCTGCCCCCGCCTCGTCCTCTGCCGCAGCGGCCGACTTGCGCCCCTTGCCGCCCTTGCGCTGCGGCCGAGCGCGCGGCAGCTCGCTGCCCTGGCTGCCGCTGGGCTGCGCATCGTCCCACTCACTGGCTGCACTGCCCCGCTTGCCGCGCCCGCCGCCACCGCCGCCACCGCCGCCGCCACCGCCGCGCTTGCCGCCACCGCCGTCAGCTGCGAGAGCGCTGTAATCCACCCCAGGGATTGTGAACTTGGTGCGGGCGGGGTCTGCGGGGAGCGGCGGGTGGGGTTGGTTGGGGTGGCAGGGACAGGGGCGTTCCAGGCGACCACCAGCGCCACGTAGCTGCGCTGCGCAGCTCAAGACCAGCAGCATGCACGGCTTTCATAATCCCAAACAAATAAGTCATTGTGCGCACCTGTGAGGAACTCGGTTTCGGGTGAGCACCCTGCCGCCAGGTCGCGCTGGAACTGCACACGCAGGATGGGCAGCAGCGGCAGGTTGCTTCCGCAGCTGTTCTGGTGCTTGGGGCGGTGCACAGGGCGTCAGAGCAGCTGCGAGCGCCACACGATAAACCAACATGCCAAATAGGCAGCAGCGAAGAAGCACACCTGCCCGCAGGCCAGGTAGTTTTCAAAGTCCAGCACGCAGCGCTCGTAGTTGAGGCGCATGTTAAAGGAGGCGCTGGTCTGGCCGGTGAGGTCCACGCCCGGCAGGCAGCGGCACACCTGCGGCAGAGGGACGGTCGGGTGAGGTGCTGCTTTGAGGAGGGTGCAGGACAGTTGCGGTGAGAGCGCACTGCCACATGAGCGGTGCTGTAAGCTGTGGTTGGATGTGCACGGTGGGCATGCGAATCTACTCGCTCTCCATCGCACCTCCTTCCACTGCTTGCCATCCGTGACCGTTTCGTAGCCGCCCCGCTCCATCACCGCCCAAAACACCTGCTTGAGTGAAGGGCAGCGGTTGGAGGTCGACACTGGTGTACGTGCATGGCCGCTGTCTTGCCATGCTACCGGGCAGCAGCAGTGGGCGGCTGGCTCGCTGCGCGTGCACGCCTTGCAAGCCAACCTTGCCCACCCCGCTGGCCTCTCCCCGCCTGCAACCCCTCCTTGCTGTCCGCACCCGGTGCAGGTTGAGCTCCCGGTGCGCAAAGGTGGGCACCTTGAACTTGCCTGCACAGCATAACAGGGCAGGGGAGGGAAGGTGAGCTGTGCACCACTGTCCATTACTAAAATCGCGTGTGCATGTTATTGAAACGCCATACCGTCATGCCCTTCTGCAACGTAGCACCACAGCCTGCCATCTGTTTGCACTTGAGGGCAGCGAGCGGCATGGTGTATAACGGCCAAACAGAGCAGGCCCCACTCACCCTTGAGACCACGATAGAAGTTGGTGAGCATCGTCACAAACTGGTCGTGGTTCAGCGGGCGCAGCACAGCCAGCGCCTCCTGCGCGGGGAGGAGGAGCGTGCGAGCTGGGGATGTGAGTGAGACGTGAGGTGATGCAGCTGTGGTGCAGGGTAGCTTGCGGTCAACATGAGCAAAGACCAGCTCTGAGTGGGTGCTACCCAAACTGACAGCTACTTCCTCATCAGCATTGAACACAGCAGGGCAAGCGCACCTGGGGCACCACCTGGCCTGGGTGCAGCGGCACCGCGGGCGGGCCGTGCTGCGCATGGGCCGCCTGCGGGGCGCGCTGCTGCGCCGTCGGGGCGCCGCCCGGGCCCAGCTGCGGCTGCACCAGCAGGTGCTGCTGCGGCTGCGTCTTCTCCTTGCCATACACCGCCTCATTGAACACAGCCTCCTCCTCAGCGCCAGCCGGCTGCACGCAAAAGTGCACAGAGTGGGCGGAAAGCCAGAGAGGTCAAGCGCTGGAACACATGCCGCGTGGAGATGCTCTCTTCCCATTGCCTGGCGTCCCATACCGTCGCCAATTGTTCCTCGCTTCCTTTCCCCCTGGCTACATGTCCACTCTACCCAACCCCCGCACCTGGCTGTGCCAGATCAGCATCTGATGTGCGCGCTCAGCCTGCTTCAAGAGCGCGGCCACAGGGTCCTCCTCAGCGCCGCCCTCCTCAGCGGTCCTGCCAAATGAACAGAACATGGCATGCTCTTTTGATCGTTAAAGACGTGGCATGTAACCAGCCGTGCCCATGTTGCATGGGGCCATGGTGTGCATTCAAGTTATGCCATTCCATTCATTCCATGCCACACAGTGACAACCAGTGACAATAAATGCCACGTGCCATGCCCGCACCACCCCCACCCACCTGCGAGAGCTGGCACGTGCGCGCTTGGCGCGTGCCGCCGCCTGCTGCTGGCGGTGCGCCTCGGCATGGCGCCGCCGCTCCTCGTCAGGATCCACTTCAAGCTCCCAAGGTGACACCACCTCCACCTCGTCTGTTTGAATGGCTGCACAAGATAGCAGAGGGTGGCGTTGTGTAGCAGGGCATGAGACAGGCATGCGTGCATGCAAGGGCAGCTGAGCGGGCTGGAGTGCGGCAGTGCGCTGCGCTGCTCATTGGCATGCCGCCATCTGCTCAAGTGCCCATGCCACTGTGAGCTTATGGCAAAGAGACTCACTGCGCTCCCACTGCACGCCCAGTGACTCCCAGGGGTCATAGCTGCAGCAGGGTGGCAGGCAATGCAGGACGTGTGTCATGAATAATCATTGCCATGCAAGGCAAGGCATGTGGGGTAGCATCTCACTGCCATGCAGCCTTCTGAATGAGGCCACCACGAAGCATGAATGGTGCCAACCAATGCCGTGTGCTTGTGACCGCCAGCCAGCATCGCACCACTCCTTCTCTTCCATGGGCGAGTCCTTGGGCGGCTGCGCACGCCGCACCTCCACCACCGTGCCCTTGTACCACACACCGCCTGCGGCCAGGGATCAGGAGTACTTGTCAATGATTGTTAGTGACTTCGCCCAGCAGACCGCACCAATCCCGGCCAGCAGAGGGCACCAATCTCCAGCTATAGGCCACATTCGGTCATGCTGCTTGATGCAACCAACTACCGCAATAAGCATGGTCAACTGGCTGGCATGCTTCCATCATACAGACCGCCAGTAGAGCGCGAGCGCACCTGTCTTGACCTTCTTGTGCGTCTTGCTGGAGATCTTGCCGCCAAAGAACATGCGGAAGCGGTCGCCGGGCTGCCACAGCACGCGCATGCGCGCTGCATACAGCTCCGCCGCCACCAGATAGTCAGGCAGGGAGTTGTCGACGGCCACCGGCACCGCAATGTCCTGCAAATGGTCAGGGCAGAGTTAGGGGTGGCCGATTGGGTTGGTGGTCGTGTGGGCTGGTGAGCACTGGGATGGCAGCCACTTGTACCCAAGGTGCTTAGCGCAAGTTGCTGCAGTCTGACTGTCGGCCAAAGGGCCACACTTCCCCCCACCACACGCAGACCGCACCTCAGTGGGCAGCTGGTGCAGCGGGCCATACTTGGCGGGGCGCAGGATGAGCCAGGCCACGGGCCAGCGCCGCGCCGCCTCGTCCGCCTGCATGTGAACACAGACGCACCGTTACGCAGCAGAGCTGCCTCAACACTGCATCAAGGTGGTTCCCGGCAATCAATTCCACACGGGATCCTGCTGCCCTTAGTGTAGCATGTGACCTCAAGCACTGCCCGCTCAGATCGACAGCTCCCAGCCCCCACCTCGCTGTGCTGCAGCTCGTCCTCATCCGCCAGGTGGCGGCGGTACGCCATGGTGCGCACGTAGTACCGCTCCACGGGGCGCAGCGCCTGCGGTTGCGGAGGGGGGTTGTACAACCGTCGGTGGATCAGCCACACTTGATGGTTGGCAGGGTGGGTGAACGGGTGGTCATGGGGGAGCTTGTTCAGCACCAGGGGTGCACACTGGCTGGCCTTTTTCACATGAACACACACGCCCTGCCCCCGCCGCCCCCAAAACGACACACACCTCGACCCGCTTGCGCAGGGCCTCCCAGTGCGCCCGCAGCTCCTCCCGCTTGCTGTCCAGCAGGCGGGGTGCCACTGGGATTGCGCTGGCAGGCAGCTGCGTGGCAGCCACAGCCGTTGGCATGGGCTTGCGGCTCGCAGCGCCCTCGCCATCCTCCTCACCACCGCCGCTCAGCTCTGTGCCTGTGCCTGTGGCGCCGCTGGCTGCTGGGAGGCTGCTGAGCTCTGTGCCCAGTGTGGCGGACCGGCCCAGCAGGCCCTCACTGCCGCTGGGCACTGCCGCCGCTGCTGCAAATGCCGCAGCAACGTCTGGCGGCAGCCCGCCCAGGGCGGCGGCTGGCGCAGCAGCCGGAACGGGCTGTCCTTGCAAGACAGTTGACGGCTGCTGCTGCGGCTGCTGCTGAGCTCCATCCACCTCCATCTTCATAGCATGGTCGCCGTCCGCCTGCTCCATCTTCAGTGCAGCCCCATCTTGCTGCTGATGCTGTGCATCGGGCACAGCGCCGCCCTCCTGCTGCATGCCTGCGGCAGCTGCTGCTGCACCGGGCAGCGGTGCCAGCCCCAGCAGCTGCATGTACCTGCACATCAGGGCAAGGCAACGGACCGTTCAGAGTGTAGCTGGGCACAGACGGCAGCACACTTACACTTGACGCAACGCACTATGTCAAGGCAGCAGGCAACTGTGCAATGTTCAGTCCTTCATGTGCATAGCGGCAAGAGCAGCAGCTCGCACCTGTCGATATGGCGCAGCAGGCCGGTGCGCAGCACCACCACGGTGTCGGCCGGGAAGGGGAAGGACAGGGGGCACTGGGCGTCAATGGCGTACTTGAGGAAGGCCTGGGGGGAGGAGGGGTTGGAAGAAAACGCACGTGTGCGCAAGCTTTGCGTTTTTGACGCCACCCAGCCATTCGATGCACAGGATGATGCACTCAGCAACCAGGCCAGCCGGTTGTGGATAACGCCAGGCTAACCTGTCGGGGCAGGACATCGGGCGCCGCCTGCACATGCTGCTGCAGGGCGGCCGTGTAGAGCAGCATATCGCGCAGGTCGCCGCAGGCAGACCCCGCTCTGCAGGTGGAGAAGGCAGAGAAGCAGGGGAAGGCGGGCCGGGTGTGCTGTTTTGATAGGTAAGTGGGCAGGCAGCTCTAGAGGCAGCAACATCAGCTCCAACTAGCAACCTGCCCGGCAAGGACGCTCTCAGCAGCAGCAGC
>VIYQ01002609.1:0-10218 GCA_009928355.1 Chlorella sp. CH2018 | reverse complement strand
AGTGCTGCAGCACACATTGGGACGGAATGCTGTGTGGCGTATGCTCTGGTGCCTGAATTGTTGCGCATTATTGTGCAGGCACAGCGTCAGTGCTTTTAGTCAGTCGGCACCGCCTCACTCCAACCGCCTGCACCATACTGCCCCGCAGGTTCTGGCGCACGCTGTGCGGCCTGGAGGCGGGTCTGGGCATCACGGAGCGGTGAGGGGCTTGCTGCGTGTGTGGGGTGAGGGGCAAGCTTGCCTCGGCAGCAGGCTGACTGCAGCGATAGGTGCAGCAGCTGCTGCAGGCAGCAGGTCCCAGTGTTCTGCTGGCTTACGACGCGTCCTGACCGGCATGCTGTGCCCGCTGACTGCACCATCCATCTGCGCAAGCAGTGCCGACCCTGCTGCTGCCTGCCTAACATGCACGCCTATTCCACACTGCGCTGCCTGCCCCTCCTGCACCCCTGCCCCTCATCCACACGCTCTGTTGCTTCCCAACAACCCGCAGGAGCAACATCGATGCTTTCAAGGGCTTCCACGGAGCGGATGCAGCGGCAGCGGAGGTGACCCCTGAGGACGCAGCAGCGCTGCGGTCGGTGAGGGTCACCCTCATCCCAGCTGGCTGTGAGTCGGCGCCCGCAGGCAACAAGTCCCAGACAGTGGCGCCTGCACCAGCGGCGGCGGCAGCGCCAGCGGCGGCAGGAGCACGGGACAGCCGGGATGGACGGGATCGGCGGCAGCGCAGCCGCAGCAGGGACAGGCGGGAGCGGCCGCGGTCCCGCAGCCGAGAGCGGTCCCGCGACCGGCGCTGCAGCCGCAGCAGGGATCGCCGCCGCAGCCGCAGCAGAGACAGGCGGCGCAGCCGTTCGCGTGATCGGCGCCGCAGCCGCAGCCGCGACCGGCGCCGCAGCAGGAGCCGCAGCCGCGACCGGCGACCGCGGGACAGCGAGCGTGCGGCAGCCGGTGCAGCTGCAGCTGTGGCGGCGGGTGCGCCGCCACCCTCCGCAGGTGGCCAGCAGCAGCAGCAGCAGCCTGGGGAGGAGCGAGTGGATGTGCAGAGCACCAGCGGGGCGGTGCTGGAGTGCACGCGGGAGGACAAGCCTGTGGGTGAGCGGGGCATCGGTGATGCTGGCCGGTATGGGTGGACTGCTTCAAGAGGGTGTCAGCAGGCGGCAGGATGCGAGTGCGGGTGCCATCATTCTCCACTCCAGAGAGCTAGCTAGGCGTTCAAGCTTGGGTTGCGGCTCGCACCGAATTCTGCCCGCAGGCCACTACGTGCTGGAGCTGCAGCGGGTGGCCCAGGAAGCCCTGGTGAGCGAATTGGCCTGCAGCAGGGTTTGGGTCGACCCATTCCGGGCTCGGCTCGAGCATCGCCGGCGCATGCAGCCGGCTTGAGAGCGGGTGCATGTCATCCCGAGCGTGGCTGCATGTTCTGCTGTGGGCGACTTGCCAGAGCATCCCAGCCCTGCCTGCCCCTCTGCAGGCTGGCCGCCTGCTCACTTGTAACCTCTGCTGTGGCTTTTTGCTGAAATCCCCACCCCAACCCGCACGTTGCAAATTCTACATGTCCTCTTTCACCGCAGGTGGGCCGCCTGCCCACGTGCGACATCCCGTTGGAGCACCTGTCGGTGTCGCGCGCCCACGCGCAGTTCACCACTGACGGCGCGGGCAACCTGTTCCTCACAGACCTTGGATCTGGTGGGTGTGATTGGATGGTTGGGTGGATGTGCAGATGGATGGGTGCTGTCGAGTACGATGGGATCTGGAGGTGGCGGAGCAGCAGGCAACCTATCCCTCACCCCGACTGCGGATCGGTTGGGTAGGTTGTGGACTGCCATGTGCGCTGCCGACCCCCAAATGTGGTATGTTTGTGGTCCCGGTGCAGCCCATGGCACCAACCTGGACGGCGTGTGGATCAAGCCCAAGGTGCGCCCACCCGCTGTGGCATGCTTCGAAGGACTTCCTGCACTGCTGTTGGCGCGGCAGCTGCACTGCTGGTGCCGCGGCAGCGAGTGCAGCCATGCAGCCAGTGCAGTGGCAGCGCAGTTGATGCTCAGCCAGCCGATATGCACGTGCACTGAGCCAGCCAACCCTTGCGTGCACCATCGCGCCTCGCCCCAGCTCTGCCTCCTTCTGCACTCGCTCCTCCCCCTCTCCCCTCCCGCAGGTGGCCAAGCAGCTGAAGGTGGGCAGCGTGCTCAAGTTTGGCGCCAGCGTGCGCGAGTACAAGGTCACCAAGCTGCCCGTGCCGGCGCCCAGGCGCTGAAGCAGCTGGCCGGCAGGCACCACCTACCGGCGGCAGCAGTGGCGGCAGCGGCCGATCTGAGAGCTGAGAGCACCCCTGCAGCAAGCAGGCGCAGCACACGACTGGCATGCCCTTGTGGCTTTGGCGCACGGCGCCCTGATCAGGGGTTCTGCAGCTGGCATGGCGTAAAGCTGCATGGACTACCTTCACTGAGCCCATGAGCATGTGGTGAGGTTGGGCTGTAAGGTGAAGAACATCAAGGAGTGCAGGTAGTGCCGCCGCATGTGCCGCCGCCACGCGGCCCCGCTGCTGTGGCTGGCGAGCTCGTCACGGGTCGGCACGCCTCGTCTGCCAGACCATTCCACATCACAACAGCATGCCGTGCAAGGGGGCTGGGGTGCTCCTGCGGCAGGCAGGCGCTCGGCTGGCCAGCTCGTGACTTGAGCGGGCCGACCGGCCTGTTTCTCTCACTGAAACACGACGCCACATGTTGCTGAAGCTAGCTGCAGAGGCGGCGAGGCCACCAGCTTGCCGCCTGGCTGCGCCGCTGCTCTGGCGCGCCCTGGCGGCCCTCACGCTGCTGCTCACGAGCTGCGCACGCCTCGAGGGAGCCCAGTCGCGCGATGATTCCGCTGCAAGCCAAGGTGGGGTCACCGCCGGCGCCGAAAGAACCGCTTGGCGGCAGGGGCGCACCCTCGCTGCTTAGCACTCTTTTCCACAGTTCCCTTCCCAAACACAACCTCCCTCGTGCAGAGGAGGCGCTGCTGCAGCTCAAAGCCGCCTTCCCTGGGTGGGCCACCATCCTGGCAGAGCACCGCCTGCAGGGCTGGGAGCCGGCCGCTGGTGGCGCCACCGGCGCCGGCGCCGGCGGCGGCGGTGCCGCTGGCACTGCTGGCCTGTGCAGCTGGAGCTTTGTGGGCTGCGATGCCAAAGGCCGCGTGGTCAAGCTGTGAGGCTCAGGGTGTGAGGTCTTCAATCGGTGTTGCCTGCAAACATGCATGTTGCCCAGCATCCTTGTCCAGCCTACTTAAAGCATGCAACTGCAAATGCCTCTCTGCAGGGAGCTGTCGCCTGCTGCTCTCCAGGAGTTGACCCCTACACCCTGTGGCAGCGCAGGTAAGCAGTGCAGTGTGGGTGGGAAGTAGGTCACACGATGCATCCGTGCAAACTCCATGCTGCACGGGAGGCCACAGGAGGCGCTTCTACCTTGTGGCTGACTTTTCGCCCACACCTGCACCCGCCATGCATGCGCAGACGAGGGCCAGTGCCGAGTGCAGCTGCCTGCGCCCCTGGCGTCTCTGACGCAGCCACTGAGCCGGCTGCCAGCGCTGCGCCAGCTCACACTAAGCGGGCTGGGCCTGACCGGCAGCCTGCCACCCGAGTGGCCCACAGCCCTGCCCGCCCTGCAGGCAAGAAAACTAGAGGGGGGCAATTGTGTGCTGTGTGGTGCAAACGCATCTGCGCACATTATCCTAGGGGATGCGTGGAGAGGCTCACAATGCGGTTAGGGCCCATGCTGGCGCCACCTGTGCCGCCCTCCCCTCCTCCCCAACCAGGCCTTGGACCTGTCTGGCAATGCCCTGACCGGCGGCCTGCCCTCCAACTGGATTGCCCCCGGCGCCTGGCAGTCCCTGGCTGCCCTCGACTTGTCGCACAACCCCCTGGGCGGCAGCCTGCCCAGCATGCTACCAGCCGGCCTGAATAAGACAGTGTTACGAGCGGCAGTGCAGGGCTGGATTGACCGTTCCCAGCCTGCGGGGCTGCTGCCGCCGCCGCCGCCGCTGCGCAAACTGCTGCTGTCGGGCTGCCGGCTCAGCGGCAGCCTGCCCTGGGACTGGGCACTGCTGGATGGACTGATGCTGCTGTGGCTGAACAAGTGAGTGGAGCGGGTTGTTGGGAGCTGGTGGCAGTTGCAGCTCTAGCACTTGGGCCGCTGCATGTGTTTGGTGTTGCTGCCGTGCCGCAGGTTGGCGCCGGCATGCCCACAAGCACCCGTGCCCACCTCATCCGATGTTACATTCATCTGCTTGGCACAGCAATCAGCTGGAGGGGACGATGCCGCCCGCGTGGGGCAGGCCCAACCGCGGGGCAAAGGCTACCGAAGACCTCACACTGTGGGCAGATGGCATGTCGCTGGCTATCCAGGTGCGGCGGGCTGGAGGGCAGAACAGTCCCTTGCAGCAGTTGGACGTCAACAATGGCTGCGACTGGCAAGCTGATGCGGCAGTGTGGATGGCCGCAGGCAGGTCTCCTTGCCCATGTTGTTGCTCCTCCACGCCGCAGGGCAACCGGTTGCACGGGTGGGTGGCATGTTGCGAGGTGCGGCGTGCGCATGTCTGAGCAGCATCCCGGGTGGCCGGAATGCCCTGCAGACCAGCCGACTGTGCTTCTGCAGCCAGTCGATCGGCCTGCCTCGCACATATCAAGCGCTGCCTCGCCATCCCAAACCGACCGCGCGTGCCACCTCTGCCTGCTGTGCCATGCAGACCAGAATCATAGTCCAGCCGGGCAATGAGGGGCTGTGCCTGCCCGGCCCTGGAACCATCCGTGTGGATCGACAACGAGGCCCCCACGTGCCTGGAGGATTCAACCGGCAGATCTGCTCAGCGGGCAAAGGGCAGGCCACCTACTGCAGCACCCGGCCAGCGGAGCTGCCCGTCTGTGAGGAGGCAACCGCCGGGCAACGCCCGCGGTTGGCTGGCCGCAAGGGTGGGGACAGAGACACCGGCAGCGCGGTGGCCGGCGGCTTGGCTGCCGCAGCCGGCGGCGTGCTGGCTGTCACCGCCGCAGCGGCGGCAGTGGGTCTGCGCCAGCGGCAGCGCCGGCGGCAGCAGCGAGCAGCGCAGCTGCCGTCTGCATTGTGGGATGGAGAGCTGGCCAACTTGCTGCCTCACTCCGGCGCACAGCTGCAGCATCGCGACAGTGCCGCTGCTGCACCAGCCGGCTCCAAGCCCCCCAGCAGCGGCGGCAGCAGCGGCATGGCTGCTGCAGGGGAAGGCAGTTCTGAGGACGCCAGCGGGGAGCGGCGGGGCCTCCGCTCCAGCTGGCGCCTACACAGCCGCAGCCTGCAGCTGCAGGCAGACGATTTCCAAATCTTGCTGGATAAGTCTGGGCGGCCCGACCTGCTGGGCGCCGGTGCGTCTGCCAAGGTGAGGCATAGGCAGCCGATGGCGTGCAGATGGCCGAGTGTGGTGCCGCTGCTCTTGTGATGGCCATCGCCGCTGCCCACCACTCCCCAGCAGCGCTCCCTGCTGCCTGTCCCACCCATGCGCCTGGCTCTGCGGCACGCAGGGAGTCGCATCAATACTCAGTCTAGCCCTGCGCACGTGCTGCGAATCACCTTCTCTCATCAAGCCGTTCCCGTTCACCCGCAGGTGTACCGCGGCCTGCTGTACGGCACACAGCCAGTGGCCATCAAGGTCCTGGCCCCCGCCGCCGCCTGCAAGCTGCTGGACCCGTCTCCCAGGGCGTCTGTAGACTCTCCCGATACCGCGAGCGGTGACGCACAGGAGGAGGGGCAGCTGCCGCCTGGCCAGCTGGACCGTGCCCCAACACACAGGCAGCACGAGCGGCGCATGTGGCGGGAGGTGGAGCTGCTGCGGCAGTGCCGGCACCCCAACCTCGTGCAGCTGCTGGGAGTGTATGTGTCGCCCGCGGGCGCCCCTCGCGTGCCAGCTCAGCAGCAGCGCAGGCTCATGATTGTCACGGAGCTGCTGGAGGGAGGCAGCCTGGCGGGGCGGCTGGGCGAGGCGGAGATGCGCTGGCACCGCTGGTGAGCGGTGGCGGGTTTGGAGGGTGCGTCCTTGGGTGTAGAGCTGTACAACAGCCACAGTTTAGCTTTGGGTATGGGGCGCTGCCAACTGTTGGCCATGTCGATGCAGATTTGGAGAATTTAGGTGAGCTGACTCTGAACACTGCCCTGCTCATGGAACCCAGAATGAATCTACCATCCAACACTGCCTGCTGGCGCTTCCACCCTCTGCAGCGGCGGCCGGGTGGCGCTGGATGTGGCCCGTGGCCTCGCCTTCCTGCACCAGCTGGGCATCGCGCACCGAGACGTCAAGTCTGGGGTGAGACCTAGCAGACATAATAGTACAGCTTAGTGTGCAGCCTTGCTGCTGAGCTCGGGCACGGCTGCTGGCAAGAGCACATACCTGCCAGGCAGGGTGGCGTGCCAGCTGCGCTGCAGCGGTGTGTGGGTACAGCAGCAGCAGGCGCGGCATGTGTGGCGTTTCCTACTCTCCGTGTATCTGGACGTCTTTCTGTGGCCCATCCAGCTGCTGTCTGCTGCTCGCAGAACGTCCTGCTGACGGCCAAGAGCCTAGCAGGCTTCCAGCCGCAGCAGGCCACCGGCGACAAGAGCGGCGGCGGCGGCAGCGGCAGCAGCATGCAAGGGGATGGCACTGCCCAACTAGGGAGCACTGCTACCCTGTTAGAAGGCAGTGCTGCACCACATGAGCACAGCGCTGCAGCAGTGGGAGGCGGCGGCAGCGGGCCAGAAGCCGCTGCGGCCCCGCTGGCCAAGCTGGGAGATGTGGGGCTGGCGCGTGCGCTGGATCAGGCATCCATGTCCCTGAGTGAGCAGCTGGGTGTCGAGCTTTTGGGGAGGCACCCTAGGCTGCCGGGCGCACTGGCCTGCGCTTTGCTCAGCTGGGGCAGTGGCCCTGCACCGCCACGTGCATGCACCGTGATGACCCCTGCTGCTGCACATAGTTGCTGCTGTTTCGTGCCGGGGGCCGTCGGCCCCAAGCACAGTCTGCTGCTGGCCCTACCTGTTTGTGAGCCCCTGCCCCTGCTGCCCACATGCATGCCCCCACCCCATGCAGTCGCCGGCGGCACAATCCTTTATGCGGCCCCGGAGCAGCTGGCAAACAGCGCCCCCAGCCTGGCGGCAGGTGAGCAGCGGTGCCAGTCAAGTTGCCGCTGCTGCTGCCGCTGCTGTTGCACGCTGCGCTGCTGTTGCACGCTGCGCTCATCGGCAATCTGCCTGCCGGGCTGCAGCGCATCATTCGCACGCCGCTCTCTCCCGAACGTGATGGCCTGCTCCCTATGGTTGGGCTCCTCCCTTTCATGTTACCCTCCCTCCCAGACATGTTCTCCCTGGCCTGGGTGATCCACGAGATCGTCACCGGCGAGCGGCTCCTGCGGCGCGGCCAGGGCAGGCCACTCAGGTGTGCAGTGGACTCAGGCGTGTGCCTGTGGGTTAAGGTAGCTGTGCCAGCAGATGAGATGAGCATGGCTACAGAGCACTGCATCTGGCCTGCTGCACCGCTCCATACGATAGTGAGTAACCATGGGCATGCTGTGCATCCCTTCCTCTGCAGGGCACCCGACGACTGCCCTGCAGCCATAGTGCAGCTGGTGGAGCGCTGCCTGCAAGCCGACCCCAGCGCACGGCCGACCGCAGCAGAGGCAGCGGAGGTGATAGCGGCAAATACCGCAGCAGCGCAGCCGCCTTGAAGGGGCCGTGGTCCCACATATGCATGATTATATAATCATGCATATATGCATATATAATCATATGATTATATAATCATATGATTATATAATCATATGATTATATATGCATATATGCATGATATACATGCGACTCCTTTACATTGAACATGCGCTATGGGCTTGCAGACAAGCATGCACGTCTGACAATCATGGAGAAGCATCAGCAAGTGGGTGCAAGATGGGCATGGATGTCTGGCTGCTGAGTGGCGGGCAATGGCGCTAGGCGGCAGCTACATTGCAATGGCAGTTATATGAAGGGTGGAGCGGTTGCATATATGCAGGGGGTGGGTGGGGTAATTATCTAGCTGGTTGTGTGCCAGGGAGCGGACGTGCATGCATGCCGGCCTCAGCAGCAAAGCGCGGCATGCCTGGCACCCGGTGCCGGCTGTCGCCAGCTGTTGAGTTACTCTGGTGCCGGGCCGCGTTCGTCCCCAGCTCAGGCCCACTTGCCAATCACAGCCATCACCGTAGCACCGGCATAGAAGGATGCGAACGCCACCACCTGTGGGCAGGAGCAGGTAGGGTGGCAGCACTTGCACGGATTCAATCCCGCCGTCATGCAGGCACCAACATAGAGCGCTTTCCTAGTAACCCTGCCAGCACAGCACTATGCGGGTTACAGCCACTGACAAAGACCCCAGTCGCAGCCGCTCACCTGCATGGGCCAGCGGCGGCTGTGCACCCACGCGCTGTCAGTGAGCAGCGGGGTGATGAGCTGCACCAGGGCGACGTACCTGCACAGCCGATCGGAGCGTGCACAGTTGGTTGGTGGAGCAGAGGGTGCGCCCGAGCGATGCCAGCCCGCCACGCCCCAACACACAGCTGGCGCCCAACGGCATGCGGCATGCAGCGCCTGCCCTGCCTGCTGTGCCTTGCACCACCACAGCACTCACAGCAGGATGCCGGTGGACAGCGCATCCAGGATGCCGGTGGCCAGCAGGGTGCTGGTGGCATTGGCGTTGAAGCTCTCCCGGATGGCGATGCCTGTGTGAGTACGGGTGGGCAGAGGATGTGAATTGGACAGTGCAGGCGCCCGCCGCATTGGCGGCGTACGGGCTGTCTCGGTCGCCCATGCAGCCAGCGCAAACACTGCTGATGCCCCGCTGCTGCTGCCAGCACCGAGTGCACCAGGCTTACCGATTGCAATGCCAGTGGGGGTGCTGACCGAGTAGGTAAGTGCCACCAGCAGCGTCTTGCTGGTGGCCAGGCCCGCTTGAACGGCGGCGGAGCCCAGGGCGAGCCCCTCAAAGAACTGCAGGCCCAGCGGGGAAGGCAGGGCAGGTGCACCTCACGTGAGAGCTGCCACCGTGCATGCCACAGTGCGATGGGCAGCCGGCGCAGTTCCAAAGACCGTACAATGTACAATGTGGAGACCGCAGCAATGTGCCAGGAAGAACAGATGTACCAGCCAGAGCCCTTTGACCCCCCAAGCTTGCCTGGTGGAAGGACAGCGCAGCGAGCAGGGTGTTGAAGGCGGTGCCGCTGGTTACACCCAGCGTCAGGCCAATCATCACTGCAGGGCAAGGGGAGACAACGGGTGGGGTGGGGGCGGGGAAGGCAGAGGGCAGATGGCGGTGTTACATGCAACCGCCAATCGCCACTGACCAGCAAGCAGCACTCCCCAGCCTGGCACAGCATCAGACCAGACCCGTCCTGTCTGGCAATCAGTGCGCATCCGCGCTGCACCCACCGCTGTGGAAGATGATGCCTGCGTCTGCCAGCCAGATGCCCAGGGTGCGGGATGCGCGCTCCGGCTCCTCGGCGTGGCCCAGCAGGGAGTTGCAGCCCTC
The DNA here is from genome assembly GCA_009928355.1 of Chlorella sp. CH2018. Lineage (NCBI taxonomy): Eukaryota > Viridiplantae > Chlorophyta > Trebouxiophyceae > Chlorellales > Chlorellaceae > Chlorella > Chlorella sp. CH2018. The sequence goes on along the minus strand of VIYQ01002609.1, from coordinate 702 downwards.
TCCGTGCACCGCGCAGGCTCCTGCAGGAGGACGTGCACGCTGAGCGATGGTGTCGAGGGCATTGCATTGCAGACCGGGTGCGCCGCTGATCCGCTACAGTGGCTGTGCAATCCTACATTGTCAGTGGCGCAGCTGTAGCCGAGCTGCCGTTTTAATGGGCAGCCCTCCCAGCGCACCTCCCTGGGGTCCCGCCTCTCCCGCCTCCTCGTCCTTGCTGCCCTTCTGGCTGCTGCTGTTGTCGTGGTCGTGAGCATGCGGCACCGGGCCGGCAGGGGCTGTCATTGCACCGAGCAACATGGTGTGGCCGCAGCCACCGGTGGGAGGCAGGCCCTGGTGCGCCTGCTGCTGGGCGCCGGTGGCGGCGTGGCGGCGGATGAAGTAGCCGCGGATGAGTGCATCCACCGCCTGGGTGACCAGGATGGCGATCAGGATGAAGAGGTAGGGCCTGCATGCGGGTGTGGGATGCCGAGCGCTTTCAGGAGCAGCGGGGGAGCGGCAGGAGTGCGTGGCAAGCGGCCGCCTTTCTGGGCAGTGTCCACTGCGACGTGACGTCGAAGCTCGGGTGAGACTGACCAGGCTTCGTACTTGTCCCAGCCCGCGGCCTTGAGGCAGGGGCTGGTGAGGGCCATGACCGCTGGCAGCGCCATGTGGATGAGGGCGGTGGCCAGGATGGTGCCGCAGCCTGGAGAGAAGTGGGAGGGA
>VIYQ01002607.1:0-14383 GCA_009928355.1 Chlorella sp. CH2018 | reverse complement strand
CACTCCCCACCCCACAACCACCCTGCCACCACTCCACCCCCGCAGGGCCACCCCCACCGGCAAGGGCTTCAACAACCTGAAGGAGGAGTACGAGCCCGGCACCCTGGGCTTCGACCCCCTCAACCTGCTGCCCTCCGACCCCCAGGAGCTCAAGGAGCTGCAGACCAAGGAGCTGAACAACGGTGAGGGGGTGGGGTGGCATGTGTGGGCATGGTGGAGGCAAGCTGGGCTGGGCATGCAGGCGTGGGCACCGGCTTCAGCCCAGGAGCTGATTGAAGAGGGGAGGCCAGCTGGCGCTATGTGCCAAGCAGTGCATGCTGTGCCAGGGGCCACGCATCCAAACAAACTCAACAGTCGTTTAACTGAGCCTTGCCCTGGGGTGCCGCTGCGGCCGCGCCGCAGGTCCCAGGCCGGGCTAACAGCCCAGGCCCGGCCCCCTGTCGCACTTCTGCAAGTCTCACTGCTGCCCTCCCCCCCTCCAAATTCATCTGCCCTTGCAGGCCGCCTGGCCATGCTGGCTATTGCGGGCTTCACGCTGCAGGAGCTGGTGCCCCCCCACCGCGAGAGTGAGTCAGTCACACGGGGACCTGATTGAGCCAGCTGCCCGCGTCTGCACAGTCGCAGTGGCGCACAATCTCACGCGCGGCGTGCATGCCTGCAGCCGCCTCCCCATGCCCACCGGACTTGCCTCACCGGCCCTGCCTGCACCCTCGCCTGTCGCCTCGCGCAGTTTTTGAGCATCTGGCCCTGTACCTTGAGCGGGAGGTGCTGCTGGAGGCGGAGGACATTGAGCGCGATATTGGTGAGTGACAGGGGGTTCATTTCGTGTGCATGTTGGTCTGCTAAGTGTGCGCCTACATAGTTGGTGCTGGCCAGGGAGGATGCATTGTGACATGCGGGGTGACGGCTGTGCACAGGCACGTGTGGCACGCACAGCGCAAATGCTCTTTGCACGAGCCTGCGCACGCGCCATCCCTCCATGACTGCCGCCTGCCCCCTGCCCCGACCTGCAGGCCTGGTGAACGCTGCGGAGGCTCTGGACAAGCTGGTGCCCGTGATCCCGCCCCCAGGCGTGCCTGCGGCCCTGGTGCAGTGAGCGGCATCCCGCCCCCACCGGCCCCGCCACCTGAAACGATTGATGTTGCAATGAGCGACTCACAATGCGACTATCCTGTGACTCTTTGGGGATGCCACCCCTGCCCCCTACATAGCATGTCTCGTCTGTCCCCTCGGTGTCTGCACGATTGATTGAACAGTGCCCCAGATATTTTTTTCAGCCACTGCCCCCGACATTTCATTCATTGTTTGCTCGGCCTTTGATTCTTGCCCAGACGACATTCCTTTTGACCCACCATGTTAGAGAGCCCTAGCGCCGCACGCATGGCCAGGCACAGAGCGAGAAAAAGGGCACGGTGTGACAAATTGTGCTCTCCTTGCCGACCATGGCCTGAATGCAGACTCGCAGGCCTGCTTCCAAGAGGTGCGGTGGGGCAGGCATCATGTTGCGGGCAGTGGGCAGGCATTGGCGGATTGGTGGCTGCCGTGGTTGTCTCCACCCCGGCATTGACAGCAGGGGCAGGCACTGCTGCCCGGTAGAGGCAGAGTGCGGAGGGTTGTCCCAGCTGCGCCATGCGGCATGTAGCCTGCAGCTGGTGTATGACGCCTCAGTCTTGTGCCTCCGCCACCCACATCCCTGCCGTGCAGCATGCATGCTGGGCGCATGCTTCAGAGTTGGCCTGCACGCTGCCCAGCCTGCAGCAGGACGGCGAGCGCTTGGCAGCACAGTTTGGCCGGGGCGGCGGCGGCGGGCAAGCGCTGCAGTTTGCTGCTGCGGAGCTGGGCAGCCGGCTGCCGGCCTTTGGGCCTGTGCCACCGCTGGGCGGGGCCGTGAGCCAAGCTGAGGTGCAGCACTTGCGCACGGAATGGCGGCGTCTCAAGGAAGCCCGCTCCAGCATTCTGGCGGCTGCAGCAGCGGTGGCAGATCTGCTGGTCATGCACTGGGCCCAGCCGGCACAGCTGGCAGCTGATCGGCTGGAGCTGGCGCAGGTGGTGGTCACCCTGCCGTGTGCCTACCTGCGCTGCGCCAACCTGGGCGGCGGCAGCGAGCGCAAGCTGCGGTGCAGCGCATGTCGGGCGGCGTGGTGAGCTGCTGCGTATGGGTTGCTGAGATGCGCTGCGACAACGGGGCTCATGTGGTTCATCGTAGAACTGCTGCTGAGCACAAGGCGGAATGGATCATTGATATGGCTCGGCCGTGCAACTGGTCAGCATCCTCACATTGCCCTGGCATACGATTGAGCCCTGCTTGCTTCCAACCCTGCCCAGGTACTGCGGCACGGCCTGCTCGCACGCCGACTGGCCCAAGCACCGGAAGTTCTGCAAGGCGCTGGGGCAGCAGCGCCTGGCGGCCAAGGCAGCGGCAGTGGCTGCGAGGGAGGCGGCGTGAAGCGACCGTTGTGCGACTGTTGGCGGCCGCCGGACACAATGCTTGTGGCATTGACTTTTTCATCTGTGTGGTATAGCAACTTGCATTCATACGTGACCACCCGAGTGCCGTCATCAACAGCTGATCACCCAAGTGCTGTCATTGCCAGCAGCTCCATGTAAATGCTCCACGACATGCAGCATGAAGGGCAGCCGGCGGCCACATTGCCAATGTCCGCCCGCCCCACTGGAGCGACTGCAGCTTGTGCCACAGCCGCACGCACATCGGCGTTTGTGAGCGAATGCAGCTTCGTTCTATGATGCGCGTGCAGGCAGGCAGGCCGTCGGCTGCCCCCCTCACAAGCAACCGCGGCCTACAGCTCGCAGCGGCCAGGCCAAGGGCAACAGATCATGTCCGCACATCACGACTAACGCGATGCCAGCGACGGAAGGGCGCTGGCGGCAAGTTGCGGTGTGCAGCAGCACCTGCCGCGGCAGCGGCGGCGGCAGCACCAGCGGCCCTGGCAACCTTCTTCCCTGCGACCGCATGGGCTGCCTGGACGGCGGCTGGACTTGTGGCCTACCTGGCTTACTGGGTTGGTCTGAACGTAACCATGCCACCGTGAGTGCTGCTGTGCTGCTGCACTGAGGTAGGCTGCTGTGCTGTTGCACCGGGGTAGCCAGAGCGAGGCAACGGGAGGGTTGTTCAATGATGCCAGGAATAGAATGCCGTTGTGTTGTTCATGTGAACATCTCTGCCTGGTGTGCACAATCCTGCCTGGTGGTGGTGCGTGGAATCGCGAGCTTGAAGCAGCCAGCACATGCCGCACATTATCATGTACTGTTGCGTACCCCCTCCCTGTCTGCGCAGCGGGCGCCCGGTGGCCGACTTTTCGTTGAAGAGCGCTCCCCGGGCCATCCGCCTGCTTGTGCGGGGGGTCATGCTTGCAGCGCTGGCCTCGTTCTTCCTGCTGCCCTGGGCGGCCATGGCAGCTTCCGGCTCCTGGAGGGCGGGCCTCACCTACTTCGCGCCCTCCATGACCCTGGTCAGCAACTGATGGCAGCTGGCACCTGTGGGTGCTGCCTGTGATGCTGTACATGCCGTTGAGTTGCGTGCTGGCGATCCTCCCTAGTGATGCTGCTCTCAACCTGGCCCAACACCCCCGTGTCCGCAGACTGCGGCCAACATCGTTGTGGAGCAGCGCACGTGGCGGGCGGGCAAGCCCCTGGCGGTGTACGCTTCAACGCCCGTGAACAATCTCGTTCGCCTGCTGGTCAGCGCAGCAGGTGCAGAAGGGGAGAGGGCTGTGTTGCAAAGTTGCAAGAAGTATGTGCAGCCTTGCTCGAGGGTCTGCACGGTGCATTAGCTAACCAAGATGCCACTCGTCCAGCCATGCCTTGTGCCCCGGCTGGCTGCAGGCCTGTGGGACATGAGCCTGCTGGCCGCCGTCCGCGGGGCGGCAGTGCACTGGTCGCTGCCGCTCGTGGCGGGCGCTCAGGGCCTGTGTTCCCTGGCCATCATGCTCAGCGTCATCCCGGCAGTGATTTCTCAGCTGCCAGTGCACAGCGCGGACACAGAGCTATGAGCTGGCTGCATCAGCAGGCCGGGCTCCCTGCTGCGCTTTGTATACCACACGAAGACTGTTAGTCCACACCACAAGACTAATACCACACAAAGACTAACTCCACAGCACCCTGAAGCACGTTGACACAGCATCGTGGTTGCACCTCGTTCGTTCGAATTCAACCGCATCCTGTCCCACCCAAATCACGTTGACCCCAGCAGCAACCGCCTCACTGAATCACTTCACGGCTCAGTGAGCCCCACCTCTCTTTTCTGCACTGCACCCTGGGCTAGCCTACAATTGGTTACAAGACTGCGCTCTGCCGCAAACTGAAATCAGCAGCAGCAAGTGAAGCAGGGAGAGCAGCAGGCCGCCTCTTTCGCAAAGCTAGGCCGATCAAGGCCTGCCTCTGCCCCACCTTGCGCACTGGGCCGCCTCACTTGTGCACATCCACCTTGTTCAGCACAGAGCGCAGCAGCTGGGCGGGATCCCAGTCCCGGCCCCCGCCCTCGCCCTCCTCGTCAGCGGGCCCCCCGGCGTCGGGCGCAGCAGGCGCAGCAGAGGCCGCCAGCTGACGCAGGCACCAGCGCCACCCGCACCGCCCCTCCTTGTCACCCGCCTGCAAAGTTATGGGCAGCAACACCAACGGAATGAGTCTGGGGACAGCTAGTGCGCAGCTCTTGGCGCACCCAGCAGTGCAGTCATGAAAACTTTTGCCCCATTGCCTCCAACCACACCGACTTGCCTGCGTGGCGTTGACCCAGGGGCAGAAGGCACGGTGCAGCGCCAGCGGGTCCAGCGGCACAGGCTCTGCCGCCGCAAACTTGGCTGCTGCCACCCCTGCCGCAGCCAGCCGCTGCTGCCGGCTGGGCGGCGCGCCGCGGCCGCCAGCCGGCCCAGCCGCCCCGCCTGCCGCTGCGGCATTTGCACAGGCTCCCCCGCCTGCTGCCGTTGCCGCTGCTTTCTCGCGCTTCTCAGCTGCAGCCTTGGCATCAATTTCTGCCATGATGGCATCCCAGCTAAAGTCGGGCTGCTTGCGCTTCTGGCCGCGGTCCACCTGCGCATGCGAGCCGTTGGCTGCTGCCGCTGCGCCCGCTGGCGCCTCTGGCTTGGAGGACTGCAGTGCTGCAAAGCCAAACACAGGCATGCTGCCGCTGCCGCCGCCGCCAAACGGCGCTGGAGCGGCAGCTGGCTGCTGCGCGGCATCAGTGGCACCAGCAGCTGTGCTGCCATCTGCTGCCGCGCTGCCCTCGCCGCCGCCGTTGGCCTGAAGCGGTGCACCAAACGCAGCGGCCTGCTGTGCGCCACTGCCAAACGGTGCTGCTGCTGCTCCCGGTGCTGCCTGCATGGTGCCGCCGGCAATGGTGGTTGCAATGTCTGCAGCCACGTTCCTGCTGACTGCCGCCTTGGCCACTGCTGCCGACGGCGGGGTCAGCGGGCCAGTGCCGCCCCGCCGCCGCGCCGGCGGCTGCAGCACCACAGGTTTGCACTGCGGGAAGAAGGTCCACAGACCCGCCTTGGCGCTGCACAGGCTGCACTGCAGGGCGGCGCTCTCTGGCCCCACCACCACCGGCAGCCCATCCTCCTCTTCTGCTTGCTGCTGCCGCTGCTGCTGGCTGCCATCCGCTGCTGCTGGGGGCGGCGCAGCGGTCATCAGCTTGAGGTCCCAGCCGCACAGCGCCAGCATGCGGGCCCGTGCATCGAAGGCTGTGCTGCCCAGCACCGCTGTGCCCTCCGACAGGCTTGCCTGCGCACTCGGCTGCCCCTGCTGCTGCTCCTGCTGCTCTGGCGCATGCAGCAGCAAGCCTTCCAGCTGCTCCTGGCTGCAAGCCGCCGCCAGCGCCGCATACGGATCCGCTGCCATGGGCGGCAGGCACGCCAGGCGCTGCAGCGCGATGCAGCGGGCGTCAAAGTCGCGCCGCACCGCATCCTGCGAGCACAGAGGCCGGCGGAAGAGGGAAGCGTGACACAAACAGAACACCCTGCCCTGGAGATAAGCTGCACCTGCTGTAGCACGTCTAAGCCAGCCTGCTCCTCTGCCCAACAGCACAGGAAGCAGCAAAAGTGGCACATGGCCGCACCTGGGTGAGCGGCGGGAACTGCAGCAGGGAGAGGGAGGATGAGCCGGTGCGCCAGGGGCAGGCGGCATCATGTGCCTCCCCCAGCCGCACTGCGTGCGCTGCGCCTGCTGCTGCTGTCTCGTCGGGCAGCAGGTCAGCAGGGATGGGGCAGCTCAGCTTGGCGCGGCAAAACTGCAGGGCGGGGCAGGGCGAGGGGGTGGATGCAGTGAGCCGGGTTGCGCAAGGGCTGGAACGCACACCGCACTGTTGCGTATGATCAAACTGGCTCGCCGCAACAGCACGGCACCAGCTGCTTGCGCAATGTGTAACCATCGCTAACAGTGCCGCCCCTCTGCAGCATCACACGATCACCCCCGCCCGCACCTCGCAGGTCAGCATGTCTGGCCCCGTGTTGGTCCAGCCGCGGCGGGCGCACTCCACGGGGCCGATGGCCGCCGGCTTGCAGAACCAGGTGCTGCTCTTGAAGGTGGCCAGGCGGCGGAACAGGTCGCCGCGGTCCCAGGGGCGGCCCTTGGCAGCAGCCGGGGCGGGGGCCGCTGCCACCGGCAGGCTCGGCTCATCGTGCTGCGCCTGCAGGTGGGGCAGGTACAGCAGCCCCGCTAGGGCGCGCTGCATGCGCTCGCGCGTGCCGCCCGGCGTGCTGTCGTCCGCCATGGCCTGTGGCAGGATGGGGCAGTGGGTGTTGGTGGGGAGTGCGGGGCCAGAAGAGCGGCGGCCGGGCGGTGGCGGCGGCAGCGGCGGCGACAGCGGCGGGGCAAGCGCGCAGCACTGACGCCGCTGTGCAGCAGCCATCGAGGCACCTGCGATGTGTTGGTGCGATCACGGGGGCCACCGGCGGTCCAGCAGCCTGCCAACAGCGCTCAAACCCCGAGCAGCAGCTGGCGGTGCGGGGCTCCAGCGCCCTGAGCTCTGCACACGATCGGCAGCCCACGAGCAGCGGCTGCGGGCGAAATGGCGAGGGGCGGGGGCATGCTGGGCTCCTGCTGCGGGCAATGCGGCGGTGAAGCCGGCGGCCCGCGCCTGCCCCGGCCTCTTTCAGCATCGGAGCCGCTGGCATCGACGCAACAGAGCCTTCAAGATGGGCGTGCGTTCTTGCTCCCCTGGGACTGCTGCACGCTTGGCTGCTGGGGGGCTGCGGCCAGCCGGCGGGGCCCGCACGGCGCCCCGGACCGCCAGTCCGCCCGCCTGGCGCCGCCGGGCCACATGCAGCGCAGCCATGCTCGATGCCGCGCAGCAGCGGCCGCACGGGGAGGCTGCGGGCGCCGCTGGGCCTTGCACCCACCGGACAGCCGCACCGCGCCGCCTGGGCCGGCGGCCGCCGCCCGTGCACGCCTGCCGCCGCCCCACCCCCGCCTGCCGCCGCCTCCCCGCACCCTGCCGCAGTCTCTGGTGGGCAGCGACAACTTCACGCACATTCTGCGTGTGCTGAACACCAACGTCGATGGCAAGCAGAAGATCATGTATGCGCTGACCGCCATCAAGGGTATCGGCCGCCGCTTCTCCAACATCTGCTGCAAGAAGGCTGAGGTGGACCTGAGCAAGCGGTGAGCAAAGGCGCAAGGGGCAGGCCGGCAGGCAGGCTCTGCAGCTGCAGCGCGGTGCGGACGTGGGGGCATCTACAGCCTTGCAGGCAGACGGTGGCATTGCCGCGCTGCTGCTGTGTCCACGATTGGCCGCGGCTGCCGAGCACACGTGGAGCGGCTGCTGGGCCAGCAGATTGCAGCAGCGATGGAGCGGGGCTGGTGAGAGCAGACACTGCAGCAAGCAGCGCCAGTGGAGCACAGCTGGGGCAGGAGATGCAGCGACTGGAGCTGCACCAGGCTGCGGCCATGGTCTGGCATGCGGCTGGCGTGCTCTTGGCGTGCGGCCAACATGCCCCATAAGGCCACCGCACGAGCAGCATGAGCTGGAGCCTTGTGGTCGTAGCAGCCACCTGCGAGCGCACACAACGCCAGCCAGCAGATGGTAGCAAATAGCTGCCCTCCAGTCAGCTGTTAGCAGGGTGGCTGGGTGGGTGCACAGCCGCTGCGTGCAGTTGGCAGGGCCCAGCGCCCCAGCTCGTCAGCCCAGCAGCCGCGTCGGCTGTGGCCAGCCAGCCACATCCCGCTGTTCACCACAATTCTCTTATAACTGCACGGATGTGCATGTTCTTGCTGCAGCTGACCAGCCCGTCTCTCTCCCTCCCCTCCCCTCATTGTGTGTGCTTCCCTGCAGCGCTGGCGAGCTGTCTGCCGAGGAGCTGGAGAGCATCATGACCATCGTGGCCAACCCCCGCGCCTACAAGATCCCCGACTGGTTCCTGAACAGGCAGAAGGACGTCAAGGACGGCCGCTACAGCCAGGCAAGGCAGCGCTGGGGCTGCGGGGCAGGGCCTGCTGGCCTGCCGGTCGGATGGTCAGCTGCTCGCAGCCTGCTGCCTCTTTGTGTGCATGCTGGCCAAAGCTACGGACCAGGGGCCAGCAGTGAAACAGCGGCGGGTACCCTTGAGCCAGGCTTGCACGGGCAGAGTTACGCCGGCAGTTGACCCGCAGCAGGGATGGCTGGGGCGGCGGAGCAGCAGCGCATGGCAGCGGCGGCGCGACAGCTGGCCCCTCGCTCATCATGCAGATTGTATCTGAGCGGACTCCAGGCAATGCAGCGCAGCGTACCAGGCGTCCCCTGACCATAGCTGGCACTCACCTGCTTGCTTCCGCCTGCTTGTTTGCCTGCAGGTGACCTCCTCCGCGCTGGACACCAAGCTGCGCGATGACCTGGAGCGCCTGAAGAAGATCCGGTGAGAGCCTGGCTGGCCTGTGGTGGGTGGGGACGGCCTTGTTGAGCAGGCAGGGCGCTTGCGAGGCAGCCTGCACACACGGGCAACAGCTGCTGCTGAATGTGCATGCATGCTCATGAGGCCAGAGCTTGGGTTGCTGATGGGCACGTGCATTGCTCACTGTTGCAGGAACCACCGCGGTCTGCGCCACTACTGGGGCCTGACCGTGCGCGGCCAGCACACCAAGGTGCGGCCCTGGGCTGCCTGAGAAGGGAGCTGGGATTGTGACTTGCGCTGATTGCGGATGCGTGTGTGCCCCCTCGCTGACCTGCCTATTGCATTGCTGTGCACCCATATCACCGCTCCATGCTCTCCCCTCGACCAACTGCAGACCACTGGCCGCCGCGGCAAGACCGTGGGCGGTGAGTCCTTGCTTGCACGCTGTGCATTCCTGCTTCCGGGGTTGTGGCAGCACGTGCGGTTGCCTGCTCATCGAACTGTTCGCAGTTGTGGCCCAGCACCGGTGGTCCTTCCTGCAAAGCTGGCAGTGAGAAAAGCGGCCTCCCCGGCTCCTGTCACCGCCGAATGCTGACCCAAGTTCTGCACCTTCCCCTGCTCCACCTGCAGTGGCTGGCAAGAAGAAGTAAGCGCCTTCTTGCGGGCAGCGGCCTGCGGCACGGGCGGATGCTGGCGGCTGGGTGACAGCGGCTGGCGCCGCCCGCGCAGCACCCCACTGGCAGAGCCGGCGGCAGCGTCGTGGACTTGCACTGGTTGTTGCAGCGCTGCCGTCGTGTAATGCACCCTTCGCGAAGCATCGAGAGTTGGCAGTCAGCTGGGGAGTATGTCAGGCTGGCGGCGTGTACACGCCTGGCGCAGCGGTATATTTACAGGCTGCTGCAGGTCAGGTGGTGTGAGTTTGTGCGTGCAGAACATGGGAAGACAGCTTGGGAGAGCAAAGGAGGAGGGGGCTGCAGCTATCCAAAATCAAGCGAGCAGATGTCAGCGGGCGTACAACAGAGGCGTAGGTCAGTCAGATTGTGTCAAGGCAGCTGGAGGCGCATACTCAAGCGGATGCGGTTGGCACAGGGAGAGTGATCAGATGTACAGGAGGGAGGGTCAGACCAGTACAGCAAGCTAGCTTTCTGGGTGGAAGCGCGTGCGCTGTGGCCACGGCACCGCGCTCAGTCCTGCATGGCGCTCAAGCGCTTGTTGGCGTTGCGGCTGGCCTGCCGCCCGCGCCCCATGCATTTCTCTAGGTGTGGGGCAAAGCGCCCCGCCGCCACCTTGCGGCCACAGCTGGGACACGCCACCTGCGCGTGGGGGGATGGGCATGTATGTGGTTGAAAGTTGCAAAGGCACGGTGGGAGTGCACTCTGGTGCGGCAGAGCGTGTGCTGCTGCAGCGTGGCAAAGCCCATGATGGTGCGGCAGCCGAGACACCAGCGCGCCACAACCCCTGCACCTGGTCCAGCGCTATGGGCGGCACCACGTTGCCAAACACGTCTATCATGCTGCCCTTCGCCACGGGTGGCGGCAGCGGCGGCACCGCCGGCGGCTGCGAGCCGCCGCCGTTGGCTAAGCGGTGCTGCACATCAGCTAGGTCGTCCTGCAATGGACCAGAGCAGGGTGCAGTGCGTCAGCCTGCAGGTCTTGAGCTACCCGAAGGCCGGAGGCTGCCTGCATGCCAGTGGCATGCCCCGAGCGCTCGCACCAAGACGTGGGCGCCGGCACACACCCTGCAGCACTCCCAACACCCTCCACGCCTCACCACGCCCGTCTGCACAGCCCGGTGCACCTCGAGCGCCACATCGTTGATTATTTCTGCAGCGGCAGGCAGCGTCACGAGCGCAAACAGTTGACGACAGGGGCGTGCTCGGCGCAGCGGTGCAGGCCAGACGCAGCCGGGCAGCCCAATGCAACTCCAGCACTCGCACACCGGGGGTGCACCTAATGCACCCAACCGCATCTTTGCCGCTGTTCTGGCAATGCTCCACGCATTCCGCATTCCATTCGCCCGCACCATCAATGATGGAGGTGTAGGCTGCCACCGTCTGGCTGGTGGTGCCGCCCTCCTGCTCCAAGTCCTCCTTGAGCCGCTTGACATACCGCAGCCGCTCCTCCAGCAGGCTCTTCTCAAACGCCAGCTGGGAGGGTTTCAGCGCCATGCCGGGTGCATGCCAGCCCCGCCGGGGGGCTGGGCGGGTCTACTGACGAGCAGGCGGCTGCAGGCAGGGCGGGAACGCAGCGGTGTGGAGGCGCGTGAGGAGTGGCGGCGGCAGGCGGCGGCACCACCCTGCCGCCCCTGTGCACTCCAACCCGCGGCAAGCGCGCCCAGGCTCACCTCGTGTATGCCCGTAAAGCGTGAGCGGGGTCTGCGAGGCCCTGGGCCGCCTCAGCAGGAGGCACGAGGAGGGCCTGGCGCCTGAGAGTGCAGGAAGGCCGTCGCAGCGCCCGCGATTGATAGTTCGGTAGTTGTACAGCACCTGGCGTGCACCCTACGAGGTGGGGATGTGAGCCTGCCGACCGCATTTGCCGCAGCTTGGGTGGGCTTACTGGGCGAACAGCGAACGCTCATTCCTCTCTGCAGCCAAGTTTGCAGTCTCGACCAAGTCGACTGTGCCTGTTTTGCCCGGCGCAAGCGAGTATGCAGGCGACCGCAGTGTGCAGCAGCTCCGCCGCTGCTGCGGTGGCGGGCCCCGCCAGCCAGCAGCGCCGGCAGGGCTTTTCCGCCGCGATGCGTGGCGCCCCGCTGCAGCAGGCGGCTGGGCGGGCGGCCCGGCGCACCAGCGCCCTCAAGGTGCAGGCCCGCGACTTCCCCAAGCCCGAGTTCGAGGTGAGATGACCTGCCGATGGCCTTGGCAGACACCCTGCTGTCCGCCCAGCTCCCCGCCGCTATCCGCCGCTGCCGCCGTCGGAGCCCCACTGGTGGCCGCACATCGCCCCTCCCCGCCCCGGCCACCTCTGCACCAGGTGGAGAAGACGTTCCAGGAGATGGGAGCCATCTCCAAGGCCATCAAGGACGCGCCGCGGCCCAAGAACCCGCTGACCGTGGTCATTGCGGGCGCGGGCCTCGCCGGCCTCTCCACCGCCAAGTGCGTGCCACATGCGTGGTGGAGTGCACACTGCTGCTGCTGCATGCTCTGCCGCGCAAGACAGCTGATGGGAGTCTGCACCCCCCTGCGAGCAGCGCTGTTTCCAGTGTGGCAATGCCCCGGGCAGGCCACCGTGCAGGTGGCCTGCACCGCCGCCCAGAGTGGGTAGTATCTCCACTGCATCTTCGTTTGGCAACCAGCCACCCGACTGCCCTGCTCCTGCCCCGCAGGTACCTGGTTGACGCGGGCCACAAGCCGATTGTGCTGGAGTCGCGCGACGTGCTGGGCGGCAAGGTGGCGGCCTGGAAGGACGAGGACGGCGACTGGTGAGGGGCAGTGAATGATGGCACCCAGTGCTTGGACTGCCGCTGCGGCAATGCTGTAGGCGGCAGCAGCAGGAGCAGCAGTGGCAGCGGCCGCACGTCCTGAAGGCTATCCAGGAGCTGTGCCAGTTGCAGGTGCAACCCGAAATACATGCCCTCCTCCGCCTGCCGCCGTCTGCCTGCCTCAGCCTGTGCCTGGTTGTCCGCCCGCCCCCCGCCCCAGGTACGAGACGGGCCTGCACATCTTCTTCGGTGCGTACCCCAACCTGATGAACCTGTTCAAGGAGCTGGACATCGAGGACCGGTGCGCCCTGGCTGTGTGGTGGGGCGGAGGTGCAGTCGAGGCAGTGAGGCAGTGAGGCGGGCAGTGCAGTGCCGCCTGGTGCTTCGGGCGTGGAGGCAGGCAGGCAGGGAGCCCGCGCTGGGCTGGCGCTGAGCTGTCCCCTGCCTCTGGCCCCCCCCCACACACACACATCGGCTGCCGCAGGCTGCAGTGGAAGCAGCACAGCATGATCTTTGCAATGCCCGACTCCCCCGGCGAGTTCTCCCGCTTCGACTTCCCCGACCTGCCCGCCCCCCTCAACGGCATCATCGCCATCCTGCGCAACAACCAGGTGCGGCGGTGGAGCAGCAGGGATGGCTGCTGTTTGCGTGCGGCGTGTGGGGCATGGCGCTGAGCATCTGTGGAGGCCTCTGCTGCTGGCCAGCAGCGGTTGGCCGGGCCGAGACCTGGGTCACCTGGCATCGTGTGCCTCACCACCCACACCACGTCTGGCTGATGTCTCTGCAGATGCTGACGTGGCCGGAGAAGATCCGGTTTGCGCTGGGCCTGCTGCCCGCCATTGTGTTTGGCCAGCCATACGTGGAGGCCCAGGACGACAAGACCGTGACTGAGTGGATGCGCCAGCAGGTGGGGGCAGAGCGGGTGGCAGCAAGAGCAGGGGCGCTGGGTGGGCACGTCGGCGAGGCAGGTGAAGATGCGTTTGTCTCACTCTGGCAGGATGGCTTGGTGGAGTGGCTGCATTGATGGCCAGCAGGGTGTGACCCAATGAGCATGGAGGTGTCGATGTCGGCCGACTGGCTCTCCTGTTTTCCAACCCCTGTTTTCCAACCCATCCCCCCGCGCGCAGGGCGTGCCCGACCGCGTGAACGACGAGGTGTTCATCGCCATGGCCAAGGCCCTCAACTTCATCGACCCTGATGAGCTGTCCATGATCTGCGTGCTCATCGCACTCAACCGCTTCCTCCAGGTGGGTGGAGAGTGTGGGGGTGGGCTGAAGTGCGCTGGCTGTGCTGCAGGATGTCCCAGCCGAGGCCGCACCTGCTGCGCGTTGGAAGGCTGCCCTTGGCAGGTCCAGGCCCTCGCAACACCAGCTCACCGCCCGCAACTCTGCACTGCTTTGGTGGCCCGCAGGAGAAGCACGGCAGCAAGATGGCGTTCCTGGACGGCGCGCCGCCCGAGCGGCTGTGCCAGCCCATTGTCGACTATGTGACGGGTACGCGCGGCCTTGCAACAGCACCTCTGCATCGAAGAGCAACTGTTTAGGCTGGCTGGGTGCTTGTGGTAGGCGGCACTGATCTACAGCACCCTTGAACCCCCATGCTGCCTGCCCTGCCTGCGCTGGCGCAGCGCGCGGCGGCGAGGTGCGCATGAAGAGCGGCATCAAGAACATTGAGCTGAACGAGGACGGCACCGTCAAGTGAGCGGCGAATAGGGCTGGCTGCGCAGCTTGCTTGCAGGGAGGGGGCGCCGCACATGGTGCAAAATCGGTTGCGCACAAACTCCTGCCCGTGGTGCGAAAGTGCTGCACCAGCAGCCGGCCGGCCTGGCACAGACCGCACCCTGAACGCCCTGCCCACCCTGCCCACTTCTGAACAACCCCGCAGGCAGTACAACCTGCTGACGGGCGAGGCCATCACTGCTGACCTGTATGTGTCGGCCATGCCGGTGGACATTGTGAAGAAGCTGATGCCGGAGCCGTGGGGCCGCATGGACTTCTTCCGGTGAGGCCTGAGCTCAGCTGTCGCGATGCAGCAGTGTGGGGGTGTGGCTGAAGGCAGCCGTGAAGGGGCGGCCGCCTGTGGCCAGCTGGTTCCCCTCTGTGGCTAGCTGGTGCCCCCTCCCCCTCGTTGCCCACCCCCCGACC
>VIYQ01002605.1:0-13816 GCA_009928355.1 Chlorella sp. CH2018 | reverse complement strand
CAGTGCACACAAAACAAGACGGGACGGTGGCGAGGGGCGTTGGACAGGTGGCGTTGGGGGCGGTGGGTGGGTGGTGAGCGTGCCTGGGGCAGGGACGCAAGCAGCATGGGCGTGGGGCTAGTAACACGGCGCTGAAAAGTGGGGGCACTGTGGCGCGGAAAAGCAGGTAGTATGGGGGCATGCAAGCCGCGGCGGCACTCCCGCACTCGAGGACAAGGCCACGATCCTATTCGGCAGCGCTCGCAGGCTTGAAACGAGCAAGGGACACGAACGAGGCTGAAATCATGGGTGCAAAGAGGCCGGTAGTATCAGCTGAGCGATATCGAGAGAGAGAGAGAGTGTGTGGGAGCGTGGAGGGGCGTAGGTGGGGTAGAAGGCGCGTCGGTGTGGGACGAAAAGCGTTCAGTGGGTGCGAATGTGCGTATGTGGAGGGATGGGAGCGTAGGTGGTAAGCGGTGGGGAGCAGCTTGGGCCATGGGCCATATCGGGGGCGGTTGAGACGGCACGAGGGTTGGAAGGCCGTTGCCTAGCATGGGCTGTTGCCCAGCACAGCGACCGCAGGCCACATAGTGAGGGACCACGAGGCCCATTGGATGTTTCTGGGGAGGGGACCATGGCAGGCCCATGACCGGCAGCCAACAGCGCCGAGAACAAATCAGCGCAGGGGTGGCGTGCGTTGCAGTGGTCTCAGTTGGCAGATGGGTGGCCGTTCTTTGGAAGGGAGGGGGAGGTGTCGTACTTAGGGGAAGGTGCGTACTGTTCAAGAAAGGTGGACGGTGGAGCATACTACGCAAGAGGGCAAAGGAATGGAGTTCGGAGCCTAATTGCAGTCTGCAGGGTTAGAATTGGGGGAGCGCCGTGCGGCAGCGCCGCTGGCTGGTGCTGGGTGGTTGGGGGTGAGAAAAAGGGGCATTTCGCCTGCCATGCTGGCCAGGGGGCGGGCTGGAGCACTCAACCCTGTGGCAGCTCAGTGACAGCCGGCTGGGCAAGTTACCAGCTGGTGGGCACGCTGTGCATGCTGGGAAGGGCAGAGGGGCCCAGCACCGCGCCCTGCAGCGCCGCGCTCTGCAGGGTCTGCAGCCACTGCGGCGCGGCGCCGCCCAGCCCGCCCTGGGGCGTAGCCAGGGCCTGGGGAGAGGTCAGGCTCTGGGGAGAGGTGAGGCAGCTGGAGGAAGCAGATGCCAGCAGGCGCGCCTCCAGAGGCATCACAGTGGCATCGCGGCGGTTCATGTACGCCAGCCGGCCCTGCAGGCAGGGCGGGACGGTGGCTTGGTAGCTGGGTGCGGCTGCAGCCGCTCTTCACACAACCCGCCAGATACACCCCGGCCAACCGCGTCCAGCACGCTTCCAGCAACCACGTCCAGCAACAGTCGGCTCACTCCCCACCTGGGCGGCCGCCTCCATCATGGAAGCCAGGTGCGGCTCCAGGCCATCCAGGCGCATCAGGGCCACAATGCTCATGGCCTTGTCCCGCCCAAACACCTGCACGTGTCCAAATGGCCGCCCGCTCAGTGCCAGGGGCAGCAAGCAATCCATGCCGGCAATCCATTGCCCCCGCGCATGCAGGAAGTCGACATGGCTGCCTGCGGCTTGCCAGCCAGACCACCCCTGCAGCCCTGCTGTGCTGGCGCAATTTGGACGTGGACGTTGTTGTGCTGGCCCTGCCCCGCAGCCGCACCTGACCAATGCCGCGCCGGCTGAGCGCAAACACCACAGGCACTCCATAGAGCTGGGCATCGTTCAGGATGCGCTGCAGGGGCCGAGGGGCAGGGGCAGAGAGGCAGGGGCAGGTGTGAGGGGAGGGGAGTGTGGGTGGGAGCAGGGTGGCGCGAGTGCGAGGTGCACATGACTGCCGTTTGTGCAAGTGCCGCTGCGTGATGCATGCCCAACTGGCCTGCCCTCTGCCAAGCGTTGCTGCGCGAGGGCAGCCGCGGCTGTGCCTGCCGCACCTCACCTGCAGCGCGCGTACGGGGTGGATGGCTGCGGTGCTCGAGGGCTGCACATCGGGCGCCACGATGATGCAGCGCGCCTCGCACACCACCTTGCTGACCTGCAAGCAGCCGGGATGCACAGGAGGGGGTGGTTGACCTCAAGCGCACTGCATCACTGCTGGGTCGGCACCCCTGCTGGCCGGCCGGCAGCCATCAAAAGCTGCCTGTCTTGACGTGGCTGCCATGGGAGAGAGCACATTTCATCCCGGCAGCCACCAACCCAGCCCACCTCCTTGAGGGAGCAGAAGAAGCGCTTGGAGTCGCGGCGCGCGGCGCGGGAGCCGTCGATGCACTGCAGCAAGCAGTGGGAGATTTTGGAGCAGGGTTGTTTGTTGCACTGCTCAATGCTGCCAAGGGCAACTGAGCGGCCCAGTCATGCGCAGGCGATGCCATGCCCAGGAGGTCAGGCTGGCACGTGCGCTGCCACGTGCACAGCAGGACGCCTGCTGCCTCAGAAGCAGAGACAGCAGGCAGTGCACAGAAGCAGAGGTAGCAAGCAGCGCCCAGAAGCAGCAGCAGCACGCAGTGCACAGAAGCAGAGGTAGCAAGCAGCACCCAGAAGCAGCAGCAGCAGCATGCAGCGCTCAGCCCGGAACTCGCCTGCAGCATCTTGATGGTGCACAGCACGTTCTGGGCGGCGGCGTTCAGCTCGGGAGTGATGAACTGCAAGTGGGGCAGGGAGGAGGCAGCGGAAGGCAGTGCAAGCTAGAGTTAGGCAGCGGAAGGGAGTACGACCATGAGCTGCCTGCCATGACCATGGCTGTTTCAGTCGAGCCGCGAGTTCCATGTATGGGTACTGTATACAGTACCCTCGTGCGCAGCGCATTAGGGGGGTGGTGGGCGCTGACAAGGCCGCCCATGCAGCCACCCATCTCAGATGCACATGTGCCGCTGCGCACCTGCTTGCAGTAGGGCTGGTAGCGGCCGTGGGGGCCCAGCAGGGACTCTGGCGGGTCCTGCGGGGCCTGGGCCGCCCGCCGCAGCGCGTAGTTGCTGGGCTGCGCCAAAGCAGGATGCACAGCAAGCAAGAGAGGTGAGCAAGGGGCCTGAGGTGCAGGGCAACAGCTTGTGGGGAAGCATCAGGGCAGGCTGGTCGCCCGACTGTGGCGCGGCCCCACCACCTACAGTCAGCCCGCTTGCCTGTGCCATGCCTGGCGGGCAGAAAGCAGCGCCGCCGGCGTACGCCTGCTGCTGCTGCAGCTGCTGCTGCTGGGCCAGCAGTGCCTGCAGCTGCAGGCGCTGGGGCAGCTGCAGGGAGAAGAGCGCCTGGGGCAGGGTGCCGTGCGCAGCCACCGCCGCCGCCTGCTGCTCAACAGCCAGCGGCTCGCCGCCCCAGCCATACATGGCACTCTGGAAGGCGGCGATGCCTGGATTAGCTGCCGGCCAGGCCTGGTTGGCACCACTGTCAGTGTAGCTGTCGCAGCCCTGAGCGCTGGTACCGCTCGCCGGCGCCCAGCCCAGCGCCGCCTGCTGCTCCTGCGCAGCGGCGGCTGTCGCAGCGGCCACTGCGGCCGCCGCCTGCTGCTGTCGCTCCTGTTCCTGTTGCTGCAGGTATGCCTGCACCTCCAGAGGCAGTGCCTGGGAGCACGCAGCGGCAGCAGCTGCAAAGTCGGAAAAGTGCCGCGAGCTGCTGACCTTGGGCGGCGAAGCAGGGGCGGAGGGCGCGCCGCTGCCGAGCCGTGCGCTGTGGCCTGCACCGGCTGGGGCAGCCTGAGACATGGTGCGGCTGCTGCGCTGCTGTGCATGCTGCTGCAGCAGAGCGTGCATAATAGGGGGCAGCTCCATGCTGCTGGCGTGCGACAGGTCGGATCTGCAAGGTTGTGGGGCGCAGGATGGTTCATGTGGCCGCGAAGCGGCATGATTGGCACCCAAACTCACTCTGCCGGCAGTTGCACAAGCCCGGCAGCGCCATGCGGCGCAGGCAGCAGGTCAGTACACAGGTGATGGTCACACCGGGCGTTTAACAACGCTGGGCGGCTGCTGGCCTCCGCTGCAGCTGCACAGCCTCCTGCAGGCAGGTGCTCACCCCGATCCAGCCAGCAGTTCTGTGGAGAAGCAGCTGTCCATGGCATCGCCAAGTGAGGCGTGGCCGCTGCTGCCAGCGGGGGAGGCTGCAGCAGGGCAGGGGTGGCAGCCAGTGAGCGGCGCACAAGTGGGGCCAGGTCGGCTAGGGCATGGCCGCAGGGCAGGCTGCGGGCTGCATGGCACGCTCAGAGCGCTGGATGAGCACCGCGGCGCAACATCACGTGCACGGCAGGGCGCGCATGGGGCCAGGAGGGCATGAAGGGGTTGGGCGCCGCAGCGGGAGAGCAGTGGGTCCCCGCCGGACGAGCGGTAGGTGCCTTGCGCCCGGCCCCGGAACATCGCAGTGCAGCACCCACCTGGCGCGGCGGCGCTGTGGAGCGACAGCCCAGTCATGAGCGTGGATATGCTGTCGAGGGGGGCAGCTGGGGACAGGGACGCGGTGCCAGCGGGGGTGGGGGGCACCGGCGTCGTGCCAGTGGCGGCTGAGCGGTGCGTGGGAGACTCGCCACCTGACGGCGCGCCGGCCAGCCGCTGCTGTGCCAGCAGGAAGGGGCTGGCCTTCATGTGCTCCATCACGGCCTCAGCATCCAGGGTGACGAACATCGAGGGCCCGGAGGCCTGCGGGTGCGTGGGAGCTGGCGTAAAATCTCTGCCGAAATCGGCGTCGCACCCGAGCGGCACCGCCGGCGGCCACCACCCCACCCGTCCCCCCGCCTGCGGGCCGGCCACTGGGGCTCCGACCGACATGCTAGAGCCTGTGGAGGGTCCCGCGCCAGCAAGCGGGTTGTGGTGCTGCAAGCAGGCCAGGGCCGGGTGGTCCCGCGCGGCGATTGGCCTGCTTGGCCCGCCCCTCACCTGTCCGCTCGTCATCGGTGCGCGTTAGGGGCTGGTTAAGGCGGGCGGTGAGGGGGAGGAGGCTCCGGCGGCAGCGGGGTGGCTTGGCTGGCGCTCAGGGCTGTAGTGGGGAGGGCGCCGCCCGCAGGAACAGCGACCAGAGGTCAGCACAAGCGTGTGAGCGCGGCAAACAGGCGGGACTCCAGCCTCCCCTGCCGCTTAGCAGCCCGGGGTGCGCGCATGATGCAGAATCTGAGCTGGGGCCGCTGGAAACGCCTCTGCAAGGCTGCCACAGCGCACATCGACAGCCCGGGCGGGCAGCCGCGGCCCACCCCCGCGGCGGCAACACCGCTTCGAACCGTCTCACCTCTCTGGGCACGCTTGCACGCACTGTGACGCCGAAGGAGGGCCCTGAAAGCGATTGAGCACAGGCGGCGGGCCGCTGAGCGCTCCATGCTGCCCTTACCGCTGTGCGCCGCTGCGAGTACCGCCCGGGCTGCGCATGCCAAGCGCACGACCTCCTCATGCATGCATGCCCCCTTCTCCTGCAGTCAGACGGCTAAAAACAGAGCAGAACATGCCCATAGCCGATTCCAGAGCCAAGCTGCCTACTAGGCTGTAGCCTCGGAGCGGGGCGCCCCACCATCCCGCCCACGCACCAGCGGGCGGTGCCCATCGGGGCCCCCCCCATGAGCACCCCTTCTGCCGCCGGCTGTGCCTGCCACAGAGCAGGTACCTTGCGCAGCCAAGCTGTGACGTTCTGACGGGGTGTTGGCCGGCCGGTGGGGCTGTAGCTTCAAACGTGAGGGAGTTTGAGCTGCCAGTTCACGCCCTCTTCACGGCCGCTCGAGCAGGGGATACTCTTGTGCCGGGCGGCTTTCACCCATCACTCACGCTCGTGGGGTTCAAACGGTTTCAGTTCAAAAGTGATGGAAGTGTGTCAGCGCAGCTTGGCTGCACCAACCGCCCCGGGTGCCCCACTAGTATGGCTGCAGCAGCCTGCAGTGTGGGGCATGCTCCCCAAACCCACTCGCATGCACGTTCTCCTGCATGCATGCGCCCCCCAAAACATCATCTTTCGAGCATACGTGCAGTACAGCCATGTTCCCGCCCGTTTGGGCAGCCAATGCGCAGTAGCACATCACAATGACACAATGGCAGGTGCGCTGTGCCATCTGCCCTGGGGGGATGGACTGAAGCTCCGCTCAGCGCTTGCCAGGCGGCTGTCATGGGGGCTGTGGTTGCACTGCTGTGAGAGCGGCACACGGTGAGCAATGTGGGCCAGCAGTCAGAACACTCTGCACTGCCATCCACCATGGCTACCTCTCATGGCGCTGCGCCTGACGCGTTCAGGCGGATCGGGGCACGTGGTCGGCGGTAGAGAGGCGGCCAGCAGCAGGGTTGTTGGGGCGCGAGACGCCGGCCAGGCGGGGGTGGTGGCAGGGAGGTGTGGCTGTCAACCCCAGCACCAATTACCATTGCAGCTTAAGATGTCTAGAAGTCACCCTGATGGTGGGATGCACAGGAAGTCGATGCAGAGCCCCGTGGTGCCACGCTCAGCAGACTGCGGCTCTGCGCTCCACCGCCCTGCTGGCCGCCGCCCATCATGAAGCTCGCTCCCGCGGGGCTCCCGCAGGTCTGTGCGTTGCTGCGGCTCGTGCCCATCGTGATCAGCTTCCCAGGCAGCGCCTCAGGCAGCGAGAGGGGCGGAGCAGCGAGCGAGCCGGGGCAGCCGCGCGCACTATGAGCGCCGCGGCGGCCGTGCAGGCGGCCCGCGAGGTGCCGGTGCGGCCGCAGAAGGCCGAGGCGATGGAGGTGGCGGAGACCAGGTGAAACAGCGGCCGTCGATCGCCTGGGCAAGCGGCAGCGGGGCCTGCTGCCCCTCCCAGCACCCCGCCGCCGCGATCCAGGGTCCCTGGAGTCGCGCCAGCCGCGCAGCAGCCGCCACCGCCACCGCCGCTGGCCGCCGCCGTGCCGCCGTCGCCTGCCGCCCACACCGCTGCCCTTGCTTGCTCCGCTGCAGCAGCGGCAGCTCCGAGGACCTGTACTCCAAGCTGAAGACGCTGCAGCGGCAGCTGGAGTTCCTGGAGATCCAGGTGCGCGGCCGGAGAGGGCCGCCTGCTTCCGGCTGGGAGGGCGGCATGCGCCGCTGGCGCCACGTGCACGCGTCGCCCTTCTCCGTTTATTTGGCTGAGAGCGTGCTGCTGCTGCTGCTGCCGCTGCCTGTGCCTTTGGAGCAGGAGGAGTACATCAAGGAGGAGCAGAAGAACCTGAAGAACGAGCTGCTGCGGGCGCAGGAGGAGGTCAAGCGCATTCAGGTGAGCACTGCTGAGACTTCATCCTTTCAGCGGTGCGTGGGCGCGGCATCAATGCTGTGCTGCCGGTCGTTGTGTTGCTGAGCAACAGCCACCAGCAGTCCCTGGATATCAGGCAGTTTGGGGTGATGGCTGAAGTGCTGACATGTTGTGAATGCCGTGCAGCCTCCCCCTGCCCGCCGGGCAGGGCCCGCCCCCAACCGCTGCCAACCGCCACACCCACCTGTGTGCAGGCGGTGCCCCTGGTCCTGCACCAGTTGCTGCAGGCGGTGCACACAACACACCATCACCTGTCTGCACCCTCTCCTCCGCTCAACTCAGCCTGCACTGCATGGTGCCTCCCTGCAGGCGGTGCCGCTGGTGATCGGCCAGTTCCTGGAGATGGTGGACAACAACACCGGCATCGTGGGGTCCACCACCGGCTCCAACTACTACGTGCGCATCCTGTCCACCCTCAACCGGTGCGTAGACAGGAGTTGGAGCGGTGTGTTTGTGTAGTTGGTCACTGGCTGATGCAGAGGCGTGCTGCCTCACGTGCGCACATCCACAGCTCTCCCCTGGCGCCAGCCTGTCCTTCTGGGACATGCGGCGTCGCTTGCACACCTGCCTAATGCACTCGTCATGCAGCCGCGCCCAACATGCTGCTTCATGTGACTTGATGTCATCTTCCTGCCTGCCCTGCCACCCAACCTGGCGCAGGGAGCTGCTGCGGCCCAGCGCCAGCGTGGCGCTGCACCGCCACTCCAACGCGCTGGTAGACATCCTGCCGCCTGAGGCCGACAGCACGATCAGTGTGATGTCGCAGACCGAGCGGCCGGATGTGACGTACCAGGTGCGGCGCAGCACGTGCAGAGGCCGGGTTGCTGCAGAGGCTAGGTTGCTGCATACACAACCGCCGCCGGGTTGCTCCGGCAACTGTGCGGCAGCTTGGCTGTCATCGAGCCAGCATGCATAGTCAAGCCTTGCCCGCCGTCCATCGGCAGCATGGACCTCTAGAGTGTGTCTGTGTAGCTCACGTGGCGCAGCTCACTGCTCCGCCTGACATCCGCCCGGCTGTTGCACCCGGCGCTGCTGCAGGACATTGGCGGCATGGACATCCAGAAGCAGGAGATCAAGGAGGCGGTGGAGCTGCCGCTGGTGCAGGGAGACCTGTATGAGCAGATTGGCATCGACCCGCCGCGCGGCGTGCTGCTGTATGGGCCGCCCGGCACAGGTGGGCTGCGGTGGTGCTGGCGCAGCCACCGCTGTTCTGCGAGCTGGGACGGACCAGCTGCCAGGGATGCTGCCATGTGGGCCGGGCCGCCGGCATGGGGGCGGGCAGGGGGCAGCTGAGCAGCTGAGCCAGCCGGCGAGTCTTTCTTTCCAGCCGCAGCTTGCGCGGGTGGGCAGGCTAGGTCTTGGGCGATGCAACCGTGGCTGCTGGCACCAATCTTGCGGCTGCTTGCACCAAATGTTGCAGGCAAGACGATGCTGGCCAAGGCGGTGGCGCACCACACCACCGCCTCCTTCATCCGCGTGGTGGGCTCCGAGTTTGTGCAAAAGTATCTGGGAGAGGTGAGCGCTGGGTGCTGCCTCCTTTGACCGCTGTTTTGAACAACTTTGTCGGATGGACAGCAGCGTTGGCACGGGCACCGAGGTCGGAGGAGGCGCGGGGTTGCATGCGCGCCACGAGTGTGCGTTTCTGTCGCTGCTGCCCTTCTGCCTGGATGGTTCAGTTCAGCCTGCATCTCAGTTGTTGCTCTTCGGTTTGGCTCACCCATCATGGCTGATGTCCGATTGGCTGTGCAGGGCCCCCGCATGGTGCGCGACGTGTTCCGGCTGGCCAAGCAAAACTCGCCTAGCATCATCTTTGTGGACGAGGTGGGTGCCCTGGGCTGAAGGGGGGAGCATGAGAATCAGGGAGGGGCACGATTCAGGGAGGAGCATGCATCATGGAGGGGCATGAGAATCAGGGAGGAGCACGCATCAACGAAGAGCATGAATCAGGGATCAGGCATCTTGGGCAGAGCATTTAATTTGGGCGGGAGGCGAGCCATGGTGTGCCCCGCCTACCTTCTCATGCCTGCTCTGCCTGCCCACCGTGGTGCAGGTGGACGCCATCGCCACGGCGCGCTTCGATGCGCAGACGGGCGCCGACCGGTGCGCAGGAGGGGGATATGGTGCTGGCCATGAGCCTTGGCCTGCCTGCCTGCTGCTCTGACTGCCTGCCAAGGCTGGTTGGCCCTGCCTAGGGGCGCGCTGTACGTGTTGTGCAGCGAGTTGCAGCGAACGCACCTGAGGGAGCTGCTCCCGGGCCGCTACACATGGGGACTGACTTCTGCAACTCTTGCGCGCCCTCACCCTGGCTCTTCTCACGCTGCGCTCCTTCACCCCTGCTTCTCTCATCCCTAGCTGTGCGAATGCCCCCCTGCCTGCCTGCCTGCTGCAGCGAGGTGCAGCGCATCCTGATGGAGCTGCTCACCCAGATGGACGGCTTCGAGCAGAACACCAACGTCAAGGTGCGGGTGCTGTCCTGCTGGGCGCGGGGCGGGGCTAGTGCATGGCATGACCCGCTGGCGCCTGCATCCTCCACTGCTGCCGTCTGTTGCCCGTGCAACGGTTGTGCCCGTCACAGCGCCCCTGCAAGGGCCAACCGGTGATCTGCAGGTGACCATGGCCACCAACCATCACTCCAGCGCGGACACACCGAACCCCGCCCTGCTTGCCTGCTGCGCCCCGCTGATCTGCTCAGCCGCACTCTCGCCATGCCGCACTGTTGCTTGTGCAGGTGATCATGGCGACCAACCGCGCCGACACGCTGGATCCCGCCCTGCTGCGCCCCGGCCGCCTGGACCGCAAGATCGAGTTCCCGCTGCCCGACCGCCGCCAGAAGCGGCTGGTGTTCCAGGCAAGGAGGTGGCAGGCCGGCATGGGCTGGTTGAGGATAGGCTGTGCTGTCACAACGTGGCAGCTGAAGGAGTGGCTTCTGAGCGGTATCGCACTGCCCTCGCATGCTCCACCAACTAAACTGCAGGCCTGCACCTCCCCCATGAACCTGGAGGGCTGAACTGCCCTCAACACAGCATTCTCACAGACCCTGCCTCTGCTGCGCGCTCGACTGGCTGCAGGCGTGCACCTCCCACATGAACCTGAGCGAGGAGGTGGACCTGGAGGACTATGTGGCGCGCCCAGACAAGATCAACAACGCGGAGATCGCGTCCATTTGCCAGGTTGGGGCTGGTGCCGCGCTGGGGTCGTGCGGTTGGCAGCACGTGGACGACGGTTGCACCAGCGGTTGAGCGGTGGCCTGGGCGTGTTGGAACACCGCTGCTCTCCCCGTGCCAACCGGGTTTGGCGGCAGGGTCCACTGCGCCTGCGCCATGGTTTCTGCCTCCCGCCCGCACTGTGCCCAATGTCAACTTCTGCTTTCCGGCCGTGCTACCTGCCCTGCCGCAGGAGGCGGGCATGCTGGCTGTGCGCAAGAACCGGTACGTCATCCTGCCGAAGGACTTTGAGAAGGCGTACAAGAATGTGGTCCGCAAGCAGGCGCGCGGTTTGTCACTTTGCAGTGGCCGAGCTGGCCAGGGTTGGGGGCTGGGCTGGGAGAGGAGCTGGGCGGGGGTGAGGGTGTGCGGCAAGGCGCAGCCTCGGGGGTACGGTGCACATGGGGGCCGCAAGGCACATGCCCCCTCAGCCTGCATGTGGTCTCACGGCTTGCACTGTTTACTTGTACCCGTCTCTGGCTGCAGTCTGATAGCTTCGAGTTCTACAAGTGAGGCTGGACTGGGCTGGGCTGCTCATGGCGCCGCCAGCAGCACCCGGCGCGGTCGGCAAAGCAGCTGCCGCAGCCGCGGCGCCGGCGGTATCCGCCCTTTGTGCACTTGCACCCCTGCGGCCCTTGCACCTGGCCCCCGATGCATGCCTGCACCATTTGTAAGCCGGGGGCTGCCTCCAGGGTGCGGCCAGTGGGCCCCAGGCGCACATCGGGGCGGCGCAGGCACGCCGGCACGGCGTGGAGTGAGCACAGCAGGGAGCTTACCAGAGGGCTGCCCAAAGCATCTGGTGCAGATCTGCAGGCGCTGCGGAGGCGCGACCGAGTGATTTGTGGCGTCGTGCGCCTTGTTTCAGCGTTGCTCGCCACAGCACCTTCCTGTTTCTGTGCGCGCGGGCCTCCTCAGCCGCCAGCCCATCAGCCTACGGCGCTGCGAGAGCGAGCAGAGGCGCGCGGGGCGCGGAGACAGGCTGTCGACGGTGAGCCAAGCCCTTGTTCCGGCACGGCGTGCTCGCGGGGCCCTGCCGCGCCGCATCGCGGTGCCAGCAACCGTGCGCCCCCTGCCCTCGTCATGGCTGCCGCAGGAGCGCGGATAAGGGCGCCCAGCTGAGCATCCCCCTTATGGCCCTGGCCCCGGCCGCGGCCCTGCCGCACCGCCTGCTGAGGCAGGCGGCGGGCGATGGAGCCGCCAGCCCAGCCGCCGCGAGGGCGGCCGCACTGAGTGGCCCCGTCGCCACGCCGGCGGCGCACCGCCGCTGCGTCGCAGCCCGTGCGGCGCCAGCCTCGCCTGCTTCGCCCACGCACGTGGGCGAGGCGCCCGGCTGGGCCGTGGACGTGGTGCGCCACAAGCTCACCATGCCGCAGGTGCTGCAGCACCTGGAGCAGCTGGAGCGGATCGAGGGGGCGCGGCGCGGCGGCGCCGCCAAGCCCGCCAGCGCACGCGAGCAGCACCGCGTGTCCTGGGTGGAGTTCTCCACCAACCAGGTGGGTTCTGGGGCGATGATGGGTTGATTGGCACGGCGCACAGGCTTGGCCCGCTTGCTGGCCGCGGTGTGGCAGTGCCCGATAGCCAGCAGCTGCAAACTGCGGCTGCACGACAACCGTGACCCAACGCGCTGCTCATCCTTCTCCCCTGTCTCTCAACCAGGCCGCCTCGCTGCTGGAGGGCATCATGTCGGATTCAGAGTCCTCTTCTGAAGACGACCTGCTGGCGGCGATGGCCGCGCTGCCGCCTGACATGCTGACCGAGCCGCAGCAGGCAGCCATCATCCTTCAGGTGCGGCGCGATGCTGGAGGTTGTGATGAAGCCAAGCCTGCAGTCTGCGGTGCAGTGCAGGCCTACATGCCAGTGCTGAGAGCTGCTGGCGCCGCCACCGGCCGGCGTATTTCAGCAGCCCATCCTCTGCCATCCCTGGCTTACCTTCCCTCTTTGCCCCCGCAGGCCTGGGAGAACGCGGCGCACACCAAGCCCGCCAACTTTGACGCCGGCGCGCAGCTGATGGTGCCCGGCCTGGCTGACGTGGCGGTGGTGTCGCGCGGCGGCTGGCAGCGCCACAGCTGGAAGAGCTGCAATCAGGACTCGTTCCTCGCCCTGCCCCTGGCGGTGGCCCCACCCAGCGGCCGCGCCTGTGCAGAGTGCCCCGCTGCCGCCGACTGCGGCGCCGCGGCGCTGGCCATCGGCGTGTTTGACGGCCACGGGCGGGCGGGTGCTGCGGCCTCAGCCCACCTGCGCAACGCCCTGGCGTCCGGCCTGCTCATGCACAACCAGCTGGCGCAGGCGGCTCAGCGGGCCTGCGCCGCCGCCGGCCCCGCACCCTGCGCCGCCGGCCAGGCCCCTAATGGCGCAGCGGTCACCCCGGTGGACCCAGCTGATGAGGCGGCTCAGCTGCTGGAGCGCTGCTTTGCGGCGGCAGCCTCAACCATGCCCTCCACTGGGGCCGACTTCTCGCTGTCCGGCTCCACGGCAGTCATGTGCCTGGTGCAGCCCGGCAGGTGGGTGCTGCTGGATGCTGCGGGGGTGCAGTTGGGTTGGCCTGCAAGGACGCCGGCTGGCTCTGGTAGAGACCACCGGCCTCGCTTGGCCCCGGTGCATGGATCTGGCATCGACACACACTGGTGCAGCAGCCATGCCGACCGCGTGCCGCACTGCCTGCTCCCCTCGTGCCACCCGCAGCGTGACGGCGGCGTGGGCTGGCGACAGCCGCGCCGTGCTGGGCCTCTGCAAGGGCGACCGCTTCATCGCCTGCGCCCTCACCTCCGACCACAAGCCCTCCAGGTGGGCGCCTGTGGGTGGGTGTTTTGCGCGTGAGCAGCGAGTTCGACAGGGCACGTTGGCCTGCGGGCTTGGGCGCAGCCAAACAGAGGTTATGAGCGGCTTGCTTTGCCACGTGCTCTGCCGCTGCCTCACGTCGCTGCGACCTTGCTTGTGCCCCTGCCCATCTGCCTCCCGCCCACACCCTCTCTCTTAGCCCCTCCTCCACGCCTCTCTCTCCCCCTGCTGTAGCCCTCTGGAGCGCGCCCGCATCGAAGCAGCGGGCGGCTGGGTCATGCAGACCATGATTGATGAGGCTGGCAAGCCCGCAGGGCCCCACCGCGTTTACCTGCGCGAAACCAACGTGCCGGGCCTGGCAGTCAGCCGCTGCTTTGGCGACTATGTGGCGTCGGCCGCAGGCGTGACCAGCACCCCCGATGTGGTGACGATGGTGCTGCCCACCGGCCGCAAGCAGGCTGGGCCGCACGGCCACCGCGGCAGCGGCGGGCACAGCAGTGGTCGCAGCGGGCAGGGCGCAGCGCGCGGCCGCCACGCCCACCCGCAGCAGCAGCAGCAGCGGGCAGCAGGCAGCCCCCAGGCGCAGCCGGGCCAGGGGCGTGGCCGCAGCCGCAGCCGGCGTGGCGGCGGC
>VIYQ01002599.1:0-23476 GCA_009928355.1 Chlorella sp. CH2018 | reverse complement strand
CGGGTGGGAGGGGGCTCAGATGCTGACTGTGCACGTGAGCCCAGCGGCAGGCAGCAGCTCACGCCATGGATGGAAAGCAAACTGTTGACTAATCGTCGAGAGCTGCATGCATCTGCATGCTGCTCACGCACATCCAGCATAAACTGCCCCAGCGGCTCCGATCCCCGCACCTGGCAGGCGCGGCCTGAAGGCTGCGCGCAGCAGTACCGCCCGCACCTCGCCCGTCCCCTCGCGCGCATCCAGCAGCGCACTGGTCAGCTGCCGCATGTCTACGGCTGAGTTGGCCCTGTGCGATGATGGGGGCATGGCAGGCAGATTTGTGAGAGCAGGGCCGGTTAACACAATCCCAGCGCCGATTGCCCGCGGGCCGCCGCAACACCGCCTCGCTTGCACAGCCGCCGCGCCCGCAGCCATGCCCCTCGCCCCCGCCACCCCTGCTCCACCTGCAGAGGCCCGCGGCGCCGCTGGAGCAGCGGTCGAGGGCGGGTGCCAGGCCCTCGCTCCCGGCCCTGCCCAGCGAGTGCGTGCGTGCGGCCGGGCTCCAGTGCAGCGTCTCGGTCATGCTGCTGGCAGGCCTCCTAGGTCCAGGAGCAGCGCCAGCTGCGGCTGCACGGCTTGCTGGGGCTGCTCACTGGACCAGCCCGCCTCAGCCCCCCTGCTGGGGCTCACACACGAATCACCAGAGCCAGGAGGCAGTGCAGCAAAGCAGGGGCACCAGAAGAGGGCTGCAGGCTGAGGCCAGCCGCCCGGTGGGCCACAGTGCTCTCTGTCCTCGGCTTGCCCAACGAGGGTGAATGGCAGGCTCTTGAGATGTCAGTGCGGTCAGAGACGCTAGGAAGGAGTACGCCAGAACGCCATAGGGGTGGGGTTAAGCAGGGTGGAAAGTCGGTGGGCTGGATTGGTGGCGGCACGGCGGTGAGCGCTGAAGTTACATGTGGTGCCTCTGCAGTGCCCTGTTGCCTCATGCAAGCCCTGCTGCGGGCTCCTTGGACACCACAGTGAGCTGCAGCTGGCTCTGCTTGAGCTTGCCGCTGCCACCTGACGCTTTGCCGCTCACCGCCTTGCCGCTTGCCGCACCGCCGCTGCCACCCTTTCGCTGCCGCCTCCTCTTGGAGCGCTGCAAAGCCTGCTCTCGCCCCCGCCGGATGATGTTCGCCCCTGTGGCATGCGCTGCCAGCCGCGCCGCCGCCTCCGCTCGCAGCAGCGCCGCCGTCAGCAGCTCCTTGGCTGCCTGGGCGGCGGGCTGTGACTGGCCTAGGCCTTCGTCATCTGGAAGCGGCAGCGAGGAGGATTGGGTCTCAAAACAAACCCAGCAACAAGGCATGAAACTGCATTTTGGCATCAGTGTATGCAGCCAACTGCTGTCATGAAGCAAGGCTCAGTCCTCACCTGACTCGTCCCAGCTTCCATCGTCACTGCTGCTGGCTGGGCTGCTGAGTGGTGTGGGCGGCTGCCGCCGCTTGGACTGCTGCAGGGCTGCACCCGCAGGCTGTGCCTCCTGCTCTTCCTGCTGCTGCGGCTGCCGTGGCTGGGTTGCTGCTAATGCCGCGGCTGCCAGGCCAGGGGCGGTCCGCACAGCTGGCGCCACGACCGGCGCCTTCTTTAGCATGTCAGCCAACCGGCCACCACCGCCCCAATGCCCGCCAGCCACCCCGCCGCTGCCCCACTTGCTGCCACCCGCTCCAGCAGCAGCAGGCTGCTGCGCCACAGCAGGAGGCTGGCTCAAGCTGTCCTGCTCTGGTGGGGCAGCGCCTGCCACCGTGCCAGCGCCCAGCCAGCCGGACGCCTGCCCGCCGCTGCTGCGCCGCCCCGCGAACATGCCGTAAAGCGAAGCTGTCGGCTGCGAGAGCGATGGGCTGGTCTGCTTACTGCCGCTGCCCCCTGTGGGCCCATAGAAGGCCGCAGGCTTAACGCCAGCTCCCAATCGCCGCCCACCGGCGCGCTGAAAGTCATCATCGCTATCAGTCCCGCTGCCGCTGCTGCCATCAGTGTCGCTGCCGCCGCTGCCGCCGCTGCCGCCGCTGCCGCCACCTGAGCTGCACAGGGACAGCGACCGCCGCCTTGCCTGCTGCTCAGCCCACACAGGCTGCTGCTGGCGAACTGCAGGCTGCTCAGCGCCAGCATGACCTGCCGCCCCTGCTGGCACAGCAGCCACTGGCTGCGCGCGCAGCAGGCTTGTGCCCCCGCCGCCAAACCTGCCCCACTTTGCAGAGGCCTGCCAGGGGCCGCTGCCCACGCCTGCATTGCCGCCGCCGGGCGTGTTCTCCTGTGACCCATGGAAGGGCTGCTGCGGCTGTGGCTGCGGCTGTGGCTGCTGCTGCTGCTGCTGCTGCGCTGGCGCCGTTGGCTGCTGGTGCTGCCGGCCGCCGGTGAACGCCTGCCAGCGGTTGAAGGCAGGCGCAGCCTCAGGCTGGCTGCCGTGCAGCGCTCCTGGCCCCGCCGCCCCCGCCTCCTTCAGCTTGCGGTAGGCGGCGCTGATGAGGGCAAACGCCTCTGCCGCCAGCGCGTTGCTGTGGGCCTTGTCAGGGTGCAGCGCGCACAGCTTCTTGTATCTGGCCTTGACGTCGGCCAGGGGCGCGCCCCGCGGGCAGCCCAGGATGTCATGCGGGTCTGGCCCAGCCGCCAGCACCCGCGCTGCCTCCGCATTCACATCCACCGCCCGCATGCTGGCTCCTGCTAGGGGGCAAGACGCGAAGCAGTCGAGTATAAGAGAGGTGGGAGAAGATGCGAGCCCTCAGGCAGCAGGCGAGCAGCGGCAATGGGGCACGGGCGGCCGCGAGCGGCGGCGGGCGGCGAGCGGCGGCGGCGGTGGCTCTGTTCGCCAAAGCACGCGCGCGCACCTCTGCTGATCCTGGACGACCTCCGTCACGATGTAGATGCGCCGGGGCGCTCCAGGGCACCGCAGGGCGGAGCGCTCGCGAGTTTGAGGCGCGGAGGGTTCAAGGGCGAGCTGTGCCGCGATCGCTGGATTCGTCAACGGCGTGTGGAGTCTTGCCCGAGCCGGGGCGGCGGGAGGGGCCGGCGACGCCGACCGCAGAGCTCGGCAGCCGTGAGCAGACAGGGCCAGGCGGCAGCTATATGCGGTCCAGCACGGACGACGGACCTCGAGAGTTCAACTCTGGCGATCCAGTGGCCAGGCGGGCAGCCATGGCACGCCATGGCGGCAACCCCGCACCCCGCCGCCGAACCTCGCAGCCAAGCCGTTACAAGCAAAGCACCGCTGCCTCTTCAACCCGTGCGGGCCAGGTACGTGTTACAGAGCGGACGGGGCGCGGAAGCTAGAGTACAGGGAGGGAGCGAGATACAGTCGTGCAGCCAACGCCGCTGCGTCAGAGCTCCCCAAGCGTCCGAATGCCCTTGGCGTCAATCACTTTGACGAGGTACTTGGGCGGCGCCACCACCAGCCGCGACTTGACCTCCTCCACGCCCTGAGGCAGTAGGGAGGGAGGTAGCTGTGAGCTGTGCCAAGTGGCCAGCTCGTGCACCGGTGGCAAGGCCACGGGAGCGATGCGCAGGCCAGAGCGATGCACCCACTTATGCTGCCTCAGGCTACACCCAGCACCCACTTTGCGCATCATCTCCAGCGCCTCCGTTTCCGTGAGGTTGGGGTGCCACAGCTTGTCAAACATGGACAGCACAAAGTAGGAGCCTGCAGGGCGAGCAAGCAGGGCAGGGGCGGTGGATGTGAGCCGAATGCGGTGGATGTAAGCCGAATGCGCCCGTCCTGCTCGGGCACAGCAATCGGGAGAGCGGCAGTACCCCACTGGAGCGCCACCAGACCTGCAGCTGTGGTCCCGCACTTTCACAGCAACATGCACCCTCTGCCCTGCCCCAGCGCACCATATCCCGTGCCGCAGATGTTCATGTGGTGCAGCGTGGCCAGGTAGTCGCACCAGTAGAGCGAGGGGCCCGACCCCTCGTCAAAGCCAGCCATCAGCAGGTTGGTGTGGTATGGTGACTGTGCGGTGGCACGCGTGGGGCAGGCGCAGAGGGGGTGTGAGCACCCAGCAAACTGTGCAGCCAATGATAACACAATGCGCCGAAAGAAGCCCTGCATGCCCTCATCTCCAACCAAACATCGCAAAGCACCCCTGCCCGCACCTTTCTGAGGGCAGTGGCCAGCTCGCTGCGCGTGAAGTTGGCCACCGCCTTGGTCGACAGCTGCTGCCCATTGCGCAGCGCGTACAGCCGCACCTGCGGGAGTTTGCAGGGCAGCACACAGCGGTGCAGGGTGAGTTGGCGGCACATGGGCAGCGTGTACTGTTGCAGCGGTGAGCAGCCAAAGCCCCAATGCCAAAGCAACAGGTCCGTCAAGCAGGTGAGCGGCCAATGGATGTTCAAGCGGCCCTTGCAGCAGCCCCCATCTCCCTCACGTTGGCAATGATGTACTCGCTAAAGTTGACGCGGTCGCCCGCTTCGCCGCTGATGGCAAACAGCTTGTGGCTGTCCACAGGCACCAGCTTGTCCTCATCCTGCAGTTGGGGACGATGAGGCAAGCAAGGTTGGCAGCAGGAGAGCGGCCGCAGCGATGGCAGGGCAGGGTGCCAAGGGTGAAAGGCGTCCCCATGCCTGCTCGAGCAGCACGTGCCCTAAGGGTCAGGAGCAAAGGCGAGCAATCCCGCACGGCATGCATCTGCTGAGCATGTGCGCAGCAACTGATTCAACTTCAGACGCGGCAGGCGGCTGCGTGCAGCCACCGTGGCACTTGCAGCGTGCCGAGCGCACCTGCTTCATCGTCACGATGCTCTGCACCGCGCTGGTGTCGCTGCACACCATCACAAAGTCCTTGCCGCGAATGCCGCAAAGGAAGTCCTGCGGGCCAGCGGGCGGGCGGGCGAGCCAGGGATCATACAACGGCATGGCCGGGCAACTGCCGGTTGCAGCTCTGCTGGGCCTGCCACGGACCGGGCCAACAGCATGGGCACACGCTGGTGGCCAGCACGACGGACGCGGGAGCGGCACAGGCCACGCCGCCACCGCCGCCGTCGCAGCCGCCTGTGCTGCTGCCGGCGGCGCCCGCCAGCCATCTGGGCGCTGCGGGTGTGCCTGCACCTCGGCCACGGCTGATCCGATCGGCCAGGCGCCAAGCAGGCGAGAGGATCGGTCGAGACGAGCAGCTCCCTCACCATTTTGGCCGCCCTGTGCTCCTAGCCCCGATCCACGGCTCCTGCAAGCGGGCCGCAGCCCCGTGAGCAGCCCCTGGTGCCCGCTAGCCAGCCGTCGACTGCCCCGCTGCCCAGTCCGTCGCTCGGCACGCCAGCTGTTGCGATCCGTGAGTATTGATGATCGCTGGCAAGTGCCTGCTGCACGATGGCGGGCCTGCAAGCTGCCCAGGCCCGCCATGCCGCTCAGCATGGTCGCCACAGGGCGCTCCTGCCGCCTCCCTGCCCGCCTCGCCATCACTGGGAGTGCATCTTTGAATCGCCCAGCAGACCGCTGGCCGCTGCAAGCATGGCCAGCGAGGAGCAGCCTGCCCAGAAGCCCAGAGGGCCGTTCATCATGCCCGACGGCCGCCCCCTGACGGCAGTGCTGGAGCAGCAGCAGCTGCGGCCGCACAGGAGCGGCGGCGGCGGCAGCCGGCGCCGCCCCGGCCAGGTGCACGAGCCCAAGGAGGGCTGGACCAAGCCCCTGCCCCGGGCGGCGCAGCAGACCACTGCAGCAGCTGGTGCGTGGGTCACTGGGTTCCCAAAAGGATGCCGAGTCTTTCGGCAATGGACGCAGAGCTGCTGCCCCGCCACCTGCCTGTGAAACCACCGCGCACTGGTGCG
Organism: Chlorella sp. CH2018; assembly: GCA_009928355.1. Lineage (NCBI taxonomy): Eukaryota > Viridiplantae > Chlorophyta > Trebouxiophyceae > Chlorellales > Chlorellaceae > Chlorella > Chlorella sp. CH2018. The sequence continues at coordinate 17,708 of VIYQ01002599.1, read as the reverse complement.
CTCACCACCGCCGCCCACGACCGTCCCACGCCGTGCAGCCAGCAGCGACTTGCAGTCAGAGGCGGAGGCGGCGGAGATGTACGCCCTGTCCCGCGTGGGGCAGCGCAAGCAGCGCCGCTGGTGAGCGATTGCATTTGGCACCAGAGGCGGGCATCCATGAACTCCGTCCCTCGAAGCTGGTTGCAACAATCCAGCCTGCCTGCACGTGGAACGGTGCACACACACACACAAAAACTTGCAGGCACAAGGCCTTGCTGTCGACAACCCTCTGCAATGTCAACTTGCTGCCCATTGCACTGCACTGCCTCCAAACCTCCCCCATGCTGCGCCCCCGCTGACTGCAGGTTGAATGACAAGCTGCTGCGCGACATGGCGGGCGCGCTGACCGCCTCTGAAATGGCCTCCCTCTTCAAGCCGGTGCCCTTTGGCGAGCAGCGCGTCACGCTGTGGGAGCAGGCGGCGCAGCCGGAGCATGCCGTGCTCTGGGACCTGTTCAGGCGAGTTCTGGTTTTCTTCTGCCTGCTGGTCGGCTGCACAGTCGCACTGCTGGCGGTAGGGAGGCGCCCGGCATGCAGCGGCGTCCATGTGCACCGTCTAGTCGTATGCTGCTCTTCACATGGACAGCATGCTTCGCCTCTCACCCTGCCCGCCCTGCCCATCCCCCATGCCCACCATCCAGGAGCCTGGACATGGACAAGCAGACGCGGGTGCTGCAGAAGTGGGAGGCGCATGTGCGGGAGCTGCAGGCGGGACCCAACCCCATCCGTAACCCCGCGGTCGACGCCATGGCGGCCTGGGCAGGTGTGGGGCTGCACACTGGCGCGTGGAAGATATGCACCCTGCTGTGCTGCGGTGCATGTGGTGGCCTGCTGGACAGGCTGAACTGCAAGCTGGTGGGCAGTGCAAGCACCCTGCTCGCCTGCCATGCCCTACCGTGAGCAGGCATCAGCTGGAAGGCGCGGCAGGCCATGAAGCGCAGCAACCCCAGCCATGTGCAAGCAATCGAGGCGCCCATCCTAGCATTTCTGCAGCAGGTGTGCAGCGGCACAAGGTTTGGTTGGGAGATGGTTGGCAGCGCAGGCCAAGTGCTGCTGTGTCCCTCCAGCGCCCAACGAGTGAAAGGCTCGAGATCCATCCCAGGGAAACCCGCATCTCGAACTCCTCCCCGCCTTGCCCCACCAATCAGGAGTCGGAGCCCGGGGCAGCCGACGAGCTGGTGCTTGCAGGCCTAGACGACGGCTTCCACCGGTGTGCGGCGGCTTGGTGGTGTGCAACAGCAGCATGCAGTGGTGGCTGCCTGTGCCAAACCCTTGTGCGCCCCTCCCACCATGGCCACCCAACCGCCTGCCTGCCTGCGCATCCCATCGCCTGCAGGCTGATAGCGCATGGCCTGTGCGAGTATCACTCCCTGGCCTCCCACAGCCGGCCCCTGGCTGACGGCAGTGGCAAGGAGGTGGTTGTGCGGCGCCGAGCGGTTGCAGCAGCCACGCCAGCCGGCAGCAGCGCAGCGGCAGCGGGGGCGGCGAGCGGCGAGGCCGGGCAGGAGGCGGCACATGCGGCAGAGGCTGCGGGGCGGCGCGCCCCACTGCAGATTGCCTGCAGCGACCTGCTGCATGTCTTGGTGGACGAGGCGCAGCCGCTCACACCGCAGGTGGGGGCAGTTGCTTTGGGTGGTTGGGTTGCTGCTGCAATGCGTCGTGGCCACTGAGGTCTGCCTTGTTGCCAGTCCTAACCTCAAACCTCCAAGCGCGTCTGTTGCTGCCTCTGGCCGTCGCTGCCTGCAGGTGCTGCACCATGCCTACTTCAGCAGCTCGCTCCTGGACTCCAGCAGCGAGGCAGGGGACCACCACTATCAGCGGCAGCCACAGCAGTACCAGGACTCTGAGACCCTAGACGACGAGGATGAGGAGGGCGAGCAGCAGCAGCAGCAGCAGCAGCAGCAGCAGGGCATAGCGGCCGCCATGTCATAACGGCCTGACACTAGCCGGCAATCATCGCTTTCCGTACTTTTGGTGAAACTCAGCTGATGCTGCCACCAGCTTGTTCCCAGCCTATCCCAACATGCTTGTACCCTTGTCAGCTCGTGCCCCAGGCACGTGCTCTGTACACCATTTCAACCTGCTTGCTTTGATTTGCCCCACAGTGGGGCATTCCGGCGCAACAATTCTTTCCAGCCCTTGTTAGCCAGCTACAGGACTGTCTACTTGTAAAGCACTGCCAGACGGCACGATGAGACCTCTGGGCAAGCAGTATAAACACATACGGACAACTGTTGCTGTCCATTGTCTGAACTTGCTGCGCTATTGTCTGCCCGCATCACTACCATGCCTGCCTCCGAGCAACGACACTCACAGCCGGGAGCTGCTCAGCGTGGCACTGGGGCTGCCGCAACCAAATAGCGCTTTGATGCCCCGGCCCGGGCTGGTGCTGCCAACGAGGGGGTTGGGCTTCTGGTTGGGGTGCGCAGTGCTGCCCTTTGAAGGGCTTGTCTGGGCTCCAGGGCCAGCAGTGGTGCGCTCTGGCTTGCTGCCTGTGCTGCACACCAGCGGGCTGGGCTTGGTCCGTGTGCTGCCAACCGGCGGTGGCAGCGGGATGCGGCTGCGCGCGTGTGCGCTGGCTGTTGAAGAGCCCCACGGCTGCCACTGTGCTGGGATGGTTGCGGCCTCAGTAGCAGCAGGTTGCAGCGCCAGCGGGGTGGCTGGGTCGCCTGCTCCCACTGTCAACTCATGCCAGGTGTTGCCTGCGCCGCCTGCCCCGTCCCCCGGCAGCAGCGCCTCCACATCCAGCCATTCATCAGCTGCCTGCTCCTCTTCGGGGTCCTGCTCCAGTGCCTGCCCTGCCTGACCCTCCTCTTCCACCTGCTCCAGCGGATCGGACCGCTTCTCGGCGGTGGGTCCACGCGGCAAGGCCCCAGCTGAAGGCGCCGACACCTCCACGCCATCAGAGGCCTGTGGCGACACAACTGCAGATGAGTGGGCTGTGCCGTCCGCCTGCAGGCTGCGCAGCAGCGCCGACAGAGCTGCCATGGCAGCGGAGCCGCCAGCCTGCATGGCACTCTCCTTGCTGCTGCTGCGGCCGGCCACCGTACCGCCCTTGGCGGCCTTGCCAGCCGGGGAGGCCGGCGCGCTGCCGCTGCCCCTCCTGGCTGCGGTGGGCAGGCCCTGCCGCTGCAGCAGCGACTGCACAGTGCTCAGCCCGGCGGACAGGGTGGACAGCTGGGCCTGCAGCTGCTGATACCGCGCCCGCGACTCGCGCTCCCGCCTGCAGGCATGGTGGCAGGTTTGGAGCGTTCAGTATTGGCATTCCAATACCCACACGTGCTGTACGACCCATCACCTCCTGCGTTCGCCGTTTCTCAACATTCCCCCCTCCCCAGCTCGTCACACTTGCCTGCGTGTGCTGGCCACCTGTGACTGAGCCACCCTGAGCTGCTCCCGCAGCGCAGCCGCCTCCTCAGCCACCCTCCTGAACTGCAGCACTGTCACAGCCGCCTGCAGCGGGGAGCCACTGCCCGGCCCCCGCCGGGCGCGCGGGCTGCCGGCTCGGCTGGCCGCAGGACTGCCATGGCAGGGCGAGGCGGCAGTTGTGCCAGTTGCTGGGGCTGTGCCCTCCACCACCGCCAGCAGTGTGTTGTACTGCGCCAGCTGCAGCTCCAGCTGCTGCACCCGCGCCTGCAGCTGCTCCTGGTGGGCCTGCAGGGAGGGTATTGCCGGGATGGCAGGGGGCAGTGGATGAGCAAACTACCCGAGAGGCCAAAAGGAGCACAAGCCGGTGGGTCCAGGCTCACAGACCATGGCCAAACGCAAGAAGAACCTGAAGCCTGCAAGAAGGCTGTGCGGCACAGCATGCGGATTGCCACAGCGCTGCCACTGGCCTTGCACTGCCCCATGGCGTCTGCCAGATGGTCTGCGTTCTTGGCCTCCTGTCGGGTAGAGCAGGTTGCAGTAGGTTGCAGGAGTGGGATGCAATCTGTGCATTCTGCTCAGGATCGACCTGCAGATGATGGCGCTTTGCGAGTGCGCCACCTAGCGGTGCTTGCGGCAGTGCAGCACAGCTCACCCTCCCTCAGCTTGCCCACCTCTTCCAGCGCCTGCAGGGCCGCCTCATCCAGCTCGATGCTGTCCTTGCCGCCGCTTGTGTCCAGGTCGCTGCCAGCCTTCTGGGCAGACAGCTTCTGCCGCAGGTCGCTGGCTTCTGCCACGGCTCGCTGCCGGCCCAGGCGCTCACGCCACACCTGCGGGGACGGAGCACGGTGTGCATGGTGGAGGCAAGGTTGGGGGGCATGCTGAGGCTGTGCAGGGTGGCCAGTTGCAAAGCGTGATTGCATGATCACATGACGACCTGCAAACTGGATCTGCTCTGTCGCTGAGGTGAGCGGCACTCCCACCTGGGCAAACAGGCCCTCGATCGTCTGCCGGCAGAAGCCGTGCCCGATCTCCTCCCCCTCCAGCTCCACTGCCGGGCAAGTTGCCGCTGCCCCAGCGGCGTGCAGATCCAGCACAGCCTGTGCTGCCGCCTCAGCAGCAGCCGCACGGCTGCGCAGCGCCTCTGCTTCTGTCACCGCAGCCCTCAGCTGCGCCTCCTGCACCTCCAGCGCCGCGCGTTCTGCGCTCCGCTTCTCCGCCACCGGCGACGCCATGCGCGCCACCCGGCCCAGGCTCTGCTGCAGCGGGCGTGGCGGATGGTTGTCTGCAGGTGCTGCCTCCGGGCCCTCCTCCTCAGCCAGAGCAGGCATGCCAGCAGGGGTTGCAGCGCGGCGCAGCACTGCGGCCTCCAGGCCCTGCTGCAGCGGGCGCTGAGGGACGGGGGACGCAGCCCTGCTGCTGCTGGCGCTGCCGGGCGAGGAGCGGCCGCCCACCAGCTCCCTCACCCTGCTGGCCAGCGTGCGGCTGGGGGAGCGTTCCAGCGTGGCGTCTGCCGCCACCTCAGCGCCGCTGGCCCCGCCACGCAGCATGCTGCCCTGCTGCCACGCTGACACCTCCTGCTGCAGGCTCACGGCCTGCTCTTGGAGCAGCTCGCGCTCGCTGTGGGTGGGCGTGGTGAGGAGTGGGGCAGAACGTGTCAGCTGCAGGCTGTAACCACACAAGTACTGCAGAACCAGCATCGCTGGTATGTCTGGCGTGTAAAGGCAATGCCACATAGGAACATGCCCCATTGTTTTGCTCCCAACCGCCCACACACCTGCGCAGGCTTGCCGCCTCCCCCTGCGCCGCCGCCAGGCGGCCCAGCGCCTCCTGCTTCTGCTGCAGCTGCTCCGCAAGCTCCGCTTCTGCGGCCGCCAGGCGGCTGGCCAGGCGCGCCACGTCCTGCTGCAGTGCCTGCCGCTCCTGTGCCGCTTCGACATCGGAGGGTGGGGGTAGCAGGGCGCTGTACACTCGGGTGAAGGGCTGGCTGCCGCCTTCCGCCAGTGGGGGCAGGGCCCCAGCTGCTGGGCCGTCCGCCGTGGGAGCAGCATACTCGGCGCGGCTGCTGGGGCGCAAGGCAACTGCGGGAGCAGGGGAGCTGCCGCTGGCCTGCTGGCCAGCCTCGGCGTCCGCCTGCCGCAGCAGCTCCGCAATCTGTGCCTCCAGGGCCAGCACCCGCTCAGCGGTACGTGCCGCCATATCCTCAACCGCCGCCCGCTCCGCATCCGCTGCCGCTGCCCGCTCCTGGGCCGCAGCCAGCTGGCTGCCCAGCTCTGCCACACCCACCTCCCGCTCCCGCAGCTGCGCGGTCAGGGCTGCAATGCCAGCATCCGCCACAGCAGTGGCCGCCTGAGCGGCCTGCAGTTCCACCATCGCCGCTTCCAGGGCCGCCTGTTTATCGGCCGCTGCCCGGGCGGCCTGCACCAGCTGTGCCTCCAGCTCGGCCAGCCGCTCGGTGGCTGCTGTGCCGGCCGGCCCCAGGCTAGCCTGGGTGGTGGGCGAGCTGGCGCCGCTGATCGAGGCACGGAGGGAGGAGCCGGCGCCGGACCGGGTCAGCCTGCGCGCTGCCACCTCGCGCCGCAGGGCCGCCACCTCACGCTCCAGGGCCTCGTTTGCGCTGCGCAGCTCCGAGTTGAGGCGCCACAGCGCGCTGCGCGAGGCCTCGGGCGACGACGGCTGGGACGCCATGGCTGCCTGCGGGGCGGTTGGCGGCGGCGGCGACGGCGGTGGCTTGCAGGGCAGCATTAGGCGCATCACATTGACGCATGTTCTTGCATTCCCAGCTCGACAGCGGCAAGCGCAGGCCCGGGGGCGCACTCGCCTGACGGTGTGCCGGGAGAACCAATTGGCTGGCGCCTCGCTAGCGGCACTGCCGCATCTCTGTGGACTCGTACAGCTCCGTGAGGTGGTAGGAAGACCGCAACGCGCCCGCCAAGGCAGCGCAGGCCCTCAACAGTGACACACAGCGGCGGCCGCGGCAGCAGCATGGAGGGGAGGCCACCGATCTGGCCATGGGGTGCTGTCCTTGATCCCTCTCGACCTCAAGATCAGCTGCCGCCCAACTGTGCGCCGCCCTGAGCGCTGCAGCGCAGGCTGTGAGAGACGACCGCGCCGCAAGCGCCCTGTCGGCGACCGCGGTACTCCTCCGCAGTAGCGGAGCCTAGTTGCAATCTGGTGAGCAGCGTCGCAAGGCGAAGGGAGGGCTGTGCGCGCCTGGCCGCTGCGCACAGCCCCGTTGCCGGTCTCCAGCGCCGTTGCCGCCTCGTCAAACGATTACGGGGAACTGCCTAGTAACGATGGATCGGCTGCCCGCTCGGCCGCTCACCCTGGGCCTGCGCCGCCACCGCTGCCCCTGCCGCCGCCGCTGCTGACATTTCTCATTCGTTGCTGGCGCGTCTTGCTTTGCCTCTGCCTGCAGGCTGGCACGCCGCCGTCTCGCCTGCCTCAGCCATGTTCAAGGGCCTGAGCTCGCTGCGGGCGGCGGAGAAGAAGGCGGACGCGCCAGTGTCGGAGAAGGCCAAGGCGCTGCAGGCGTACCTGGCGGCACAGTACGGCGCGCCGGGGGCCGAGGGAGGAGAGGGCGAGAAGAAGAAGAAGAAAAAGAAGAAGCGGCCAGAGGCGGGGGGCCCAGGGCTCAAGATCCTGGACCAGGATGTGAGCGGCTTTGCGGCGGCGGAGGCCCAGCGTGCAGCGGGGCCACCGGCAGCCCTCAGCGACGAGGAGGATGAAGGTGGGCTGCCCTGGGGGACTGCATTGCCTGCTGCTGGGGCTGGTTTGATGTGTCTTGTGCATTGCGCAGCATCATTGTTTTGCCTGGGCTGCTGGTTCTGTCTTGTTGCTAGAGTGTAAACTGCAAGCACGTTGCTCTTAAGGCATCAGCTCCCCACGTTGCTCTTGAGGCATCAGCGCCCCATGTGCCACCCCCGCTGCGCCTGCTCCTCCTCTCCACCCTGCAGACCAGCCGGTGGTGGTGAATGCCGAGGAGGCAGAGCGCCTCAAGCTGCTGGCAGAGCGGGAGAAGAAGTTTTATAGCAAGCGGGAGGATGGCAGCGGCTGGGCGACGCTGGGGGATGACGGCGGTGCAGCAGCAGCAGACGCCTCGCCGCCGCGCCGCCGCGGCCGGCACGACAGCCCAGATGCATCACCCCCACGGCGCGGCCGGCACGACAGCCCAGATGCATCGCCTCCGCAGCGGCAGCGGCACGACAGCCCAGACGCTTCGCCACCGCGGCGGCGGGCAGCAGCAGCAGATGCGTCACCCCCGCGGCGGCAGCGGCATGACAGTCCGGATGCATCTCCACCACGGCGGCGAGCAGCAGCAGCAGATGCTTCGCCCCCGCGGCGGCAGCGGCACGACAGCCCAGATGCATCCCCACCCCGCCGCGGTCGGCACGACAGCCCAGGTGCCTCCCCACCCCGCCGCGGTCGGCATGACAGCCCAGATGCGTCCCCACCCCGCCGGCGGGGCGCATCCCCAGATGCCTCGCCGCCCCGGCGCCGCGCCAGCAGCAGGGATGCCTCCCCGCCGCGCCGGCAGCGGGGTGCGGCCGATGCGGATGCTTCGCCGCCACGCAAACGGCGGGGCGAGGAGAGCGAGGAGGAGGGCGCGGAGGCAAAGAGGCGGCGCATGATGTCAGACGGCACATTGGCGGGCATGGTGTCAGGTGCGGGCTGGGAGCTGGGCCGATCTGCCTTTTGGGCCTGACTCAGCCTGCATTGAAACTCAGTGTAGCTTCCTGGCTGGTTTGCAGTGTGTTTGTTGTCTTGCTGCATGCCTGCACACCTGCCTGCCCCAGCAGCGGACACCCCGCCCCAACTTGCCTTGACACCATCCCCCCGCCGCCGCCCAACCCTCAACCACAGGTCGCGAGCTCATGGCTGAGATGGCGGCCAAGCGGGAGCGGGAGCGCCAGCGGTTTGCAGACCTGGAGGCGGACGTCACGGGGCGCGGCGCACAGACGGTGGGTGGGCATGGGACAGTGAGCTGGCTTGCTGTTGGAGGCCTGTGCAGTTGTCAGGCCCGTTGCACAGCTGCTTTGCCCATGACCAGCCAGCCAGCGGCTGGCCAGCTGGGTAGCGTGTCACAGTTCGACCTTCTGCCTCAATGGCTGCTGCGCCTACCCAATCTGCAGGTGTTCCGCGACAAGGAAGGGCGGCGGGTGAGCAAGGAGGAGTACCTGGAGCAGCAGGCGGCGGCCAAGAAGAAGGCGCAGGTGGGCGGACGTGGGTGCTGGGGTGCCTGGGGCGGCAGGGTCCCTGGGTGATGGTTGGGAATGGTGGCCGTAGGTTACGCCATCTTTGCACGCTTTTGTAGTATATTGCTTTTTCCTGCACAGTGCCCTGAGTGCTCCGCCGTGCCGTGCCGCTGTGCCCTCGTGCAGTATGACAGCGAGGCGCAGCTGGAGTGGGGTGGCGGCCTGAAGCAGCGGGTGGAGGCCACTGAGCGTGCGGCTGCCATGGCAGCCGAGGCAGCCAAGCCGTTTGCCCGCAGCGCTGACGATGTGGAGCTGGACACGATGCACCGGCGGCGCACGCGCTGGGGCGACCCCATGGTGCGCTGAAGAGCACGGGGCTGTTGCTGAGGGGTGCAGTGAGCCAACCAGGGCAGCAGTGGCAGGGCATGAAGGGTGTGCTGATGGCAGGGTGGGGGAGCTGGACATTGTGCGAGAATCACTGTATCGCATTGCCCTGCTGGACATGCGCAAATTTACAGTTTGTGATCGGAGCCTGTGGGCCTGCCCTACTGTTGCAGGCGGGGCTGGTCAAGGCGCCACCCCCCGAGGTGGCGGCGCCGCCCTCGCTGGTTGAGCGGCATGCGGACCGCATGAAGAAGAGCGGCTTCATCATCCCGCAGGAGGTGAGGCCCAGGTAGCTGGGTGCTGCCGCTGGTGCTGCAGTGCACGTCAAGATGTGCCATTGCAGTGCTGCATTTCGATGTGCTATCAATGCGGAAGGCAATCGAGGGAACGCGGTCGTTGTGGAGCTGAAAAAATGTAGGGAGCCATCTGCCTGTCACATCCGGCTGCTCCTCCCGCACACTTGTCCCTTCACCCACAGGTCCCCAAGCACTCATGGCTGCGCCGCGGCGTGGGCCCGCCGTCCAACCGCTACAACATCCGCCCCGGGCGCCACTGGGATGGGGTGGACCGCGGCAACGGCTTTGAGCGGTGAGGCAGGCTTGATGATGTTGCTGAGGTGGCCTTGGCTGCTGCAGCCCGCTGGCCTTGGTGGATTTGCCCTCACTGTGAAACATCCTGGCAGCAGGGTCGCAAGCTCACAAGCCATACCAGGCACTGTCCATTGCAACTTGACCGCCAAATACTGCCCTTCCACCTGCAGGGAGATGTTCAAGCGGCAGACTGAGCTGCGGCGGCGCGAGCAGGAGGCCTTCATGTGGGCGCAGGTGCGCCATAGGAGCTTCCTAGGCTCCACCTGCTCTGCTCTTCGCCCTGAGCGTGACACAAGCACCTGTGCTGGAGGAATGCATACAACTCGGTGCCCCATGTGCTGCTTGGGAGGAGGCGGTGCCGCAGGTGCGGCTGCCAGCGTGTTGCGCCTGCGCGTGCTAACCATTGCCCACCCTCTCCCCGTGCAGGACGACATGTGATTGAACTGCGTTGCATACATCGGCACCAAGCTATGCTGGCAGCGGTGCCACGGCTCCATGCAATGTGCAAACCGCGACTGTCGAGCTGAGCGGCGAGCAGCTGGCGGCAGCGGCGTGCGCGCTGCGCTGCTGGCTTGTGCAGCTACTGCCGGCTTGCGTTTCATTCGCGCGTGCATGTGCCCTTGGTTGTAAGCCATGGCGGGCGCGATAGAGTAGTTCTCAGGCGCTCGGAAGCACAGGAACAAGGGCTTAGCGGAGGCAGCTGGCGCGCAGCGCTGCATCATCGGCGGATTGCAACCAACCGAACGAGCGCGGGTAACAGCAGCCAAGACAGCTGTGCGAAGGGCGAGCGTGCCCCCGCTCGCCTGCCGAGCCCGTGCGGCCTCATCGCGGACGCCGTCGGCAGCGGGACGTACGTACAAAGCATGTGAGCCGTGCACGACACCTAGGGTGGGCACACCCTGCCGTGCCCGCCGCCGCCGCCGCTCCCGCCTGCAGCCCACACACGTGCTGGCCAATGCTGCCCCCTGTATGCAACTGTCGTCAGCTGCCACTTATTCCTCGCCGTGCCGACGAGGACCGGCACGGTATGACCCCTCTCCGCACCGTCCCTCCTCCCCACCGCCGCTGGTCAGCTTCCCTAGCCCGGCGCGATGGGCAAGGGCAAGAAGAAGGGCGGCGGCGGCAAGAAGAAGGCAGCCGCTTCGGAGCAGAGCCAGGAGGAGGCACGGGAGGAGCTGCTGGCACTGGAGGCCATCTACGGCGAGGACCTGGCGGTGCATGAGGAGGGGCTTGGCTTCAGCCTGCATGTCACGCCGCACCCAGGAGAGGCGGCCGCCAACCACGTCAGCTGCCAGTTGGCGGTCAGGTGTGCAGTTGCCAGTTGTTTGGATGTAGCGCAGAGCTTGGGTGCGTGCACTTGGGCACGCTGGACAGCTACAGCATCAGCTGCTGGTGTATGGCGCCATGCATGCTGCCCGCCACTGCCGCCGCTTATCGCAATGCAACAGGTAGAAGCTGGAGGCTCCAGGCCAGCACACCCTGGAGCCAGGCCAGCACAATTTTTGTGTGCCTGCTCGCTCAGCCACAGCGCCATGCTCCCCCTGCGCACTCATGGCTGCAGCTTTCCTGACGACTACCCCCATGAGGCACCCGGCCTGAAGCTGTCGGATGCGGTGGGGCTGGCGGAGGAGGCGGTGCGCCAGCTCAGCAAGCAGGTGGGGCGGCTCAGCAGTTTTTCAGCGGCTGCAGCCTGCGGTTGCTTTTGCGGCGGCAGGCGTGCAATGCTAGATGCTCCGTTTCTTGCTGCAGCTGCCCTTGCTTTCATCTGCAAGTGCGTGCTAGGGCCCCTTTGTCATTGCTGCTGATCCTCCCCCACCGCGTGCCTTGCCTGCCACGACAGCTGCACACAGCGGCGGCGGGGTATGCCGCAGACGGCGAGGTGTGCTGCTTCCAGCTCATCACGCTGGCTCAGGAGTTCCTGCAGCAGCACAACTGCCCCCCAGAGGACGAGGCCAGCGAGCCCGCTGCACCGCAAAGCCTGTGGCACGAGATGCTGCAGGTGCGTGCACAGATGGGGCTGGGCAGCCACATGAGGGACAACAGAACAGCACGGCTTGCCGCTGTCACAACTGCAACTCTGCAGCGGGCGGCTGCATCCTGCGTACAGTGGGCATTGGCAGTTGGTGAGTTGCTAATCAGTCGACCTCCTGCCCTCTCCTTCCCTTTGCTGCAGCGCGACCTGGCGGCGGCTGCGGAGCATGAGACCAGCTACCGAGCGCCGATGATGGGCGACACTGTGTATGATGCTCTGGGAGGTGGCCTCTTCTCCGACGCAGCGGAGCTGACGGTCATTGGCTCGGGAGCGGTGGCAGCAGCGGCGGCGGCGGTGGCGGTGCCTGTGATGGAAGTGCGGTCGAAAGCGGGCAGCAAGATGGGGCGTACCAAGCCGCCGCTGCACCCTGCCGCAGCGGCAGCTGCACCCAAGGCAGCGGCAGCGGCCAAGGGGCCGTCATTGCCGGCTTCAGCGGCAGCGGACCTGCCTTCGTTAGCAGTCTCGGCACCTAGCGCCGCAGAGCAGGCGAGTCCATTTGCCTCGTTCGCATCCTCAGCAGCTGGATCGCCCAAGGCCGCAGACGCTGCGGCAGCAGCAGCAGCAGCCCCATCACTCACAGCCAAGCCAGCCAGCAGAATCAGTCCGGCTGTTGGCAGCAGCGGCAAGCAGGTGTCAGCGCCAGACAGCGGCATGTCTGTGGGCGGTGGTGGCAGCATGCTGAAAACGCTGGGGCACAGCCTGCGCCACATGCTGCCACGGCCGCTGCGCAAGTACTTGGATGGTGGGTGGCTGGGCTGCTGTGCGGGGCAGAGGGGTGGGGCAGGCTTGGTCTGCTTGGGGACCTGATGCTTGTGGCGTGCAGGCCTCACATTCATGCCTGGGCTCTGTGCAGCAAGCAACAGAGCATGCAAGCTCCGTGCAGGAGGGAAACAAAGCATGCATCTCCGCCATTGCCTGCCTGCCTGCCCCACCTACCCTGCCTGCAGGCCCAGGCGGCGGCACCCCTGAGGGCTCCGAGGCGGGGGAGGGCTCGGTGCTGCTGCCCGATGACGACCGCCAGCTCATCCGGCAGGAGCTGTTTCTGGGGCACCTGCTCACGCTGGCAGCATCCAGCGGGGCGGTGCCGCCGCACGCGCTGCCCTCCATTGCCGCCATGCTGCAGGTGGGGGTGGGGTGGAGGTTGGGTGGGTGAGCACTTGAGGTTGTGTACAGGTCAAAGGATGACAGAGAGGCTTGACGAATGCGCAGTCAGCCGGATCACCCCACTGCTCCTGCGCCACATGGCAACAACCATCCCACCCTGCTCTCAGGCGGAGGGCCTCATACCCAAGTGGCTGGCCTTCACGCTGACCCAGCAACCCGCCCTGTTTGACCGCGCCTTCCAGCGCTGCTTCGCCAAGGTGGGCGAGGAGGGTGCACAGCTGCACCCGCTGTGTGGGGTGTTCCTATCCTTCCAAATCAATAGCTGCCTTGAGTTTGTCACCTCACTGTGCCCTGCACCAGCACCAACGCCTCCCCAGGCTGCTGCAGCCACACCTCCCAAGACTGTTCAGTTGTCCCGGCTGCCGCAGGAGCTGGAGCTGTCGCAGCAGGAGGGGGAGGAGGCGGACGACCCCATGGCCTGGGCCTGCCAGCGGTTCTGGAAGCGGCGTGCCGCGCCGCTGCCCCTATCCCGCTCGCTGGGCCGCCTGCGCAGGTGGGGTTGGTGGGCTGTGGGCAATGCAGGGGGGCGGTGGTCGGTAAGGGTTGTCGTGACACCCACGGCACGCGCCACATGGACACCACTCATCATCGCCCCTTCCTTTCTTCAATGCCCCGCCCCGCAGCCAGTCGGGCCTGCTGTCCGCCGCCGAGGAGCGCCTGCCCTCCTCCCGCTATGAAACCGACTTCACCGAGCTGCGGGCGCTGGGGCGCGGCGGCTACGGCGTAGTGGTGGCAGGTGGGTGGGGCGCCCGCCTCCGGCTGGGCATGTCGACCTGCAGGATGCAGTGCTGAACCCACGACTGTTTACAAGACTGTGCTGAGCGCTTTGCAGGGCAGCCACTCGGGCAGAGGCTGCATGTCTGGCTCTTCTCTGCGCACCAGTCCCCCCTTCAGCTTCACTACCCACCTGCCCCCTCCCCGCAGCCATCAACCGGCTGGATGGGCGGCAGTACGCAGTGAAGAAGATCCCGCTGGATGCACACTCGGCCGGTGCGTATGCACGCATCATGCGTGAAGTGACCACGCTGTCCCGCCTGCAGCACATCAACGTGGTCAGATACTTCCAGGTGCGGCGCTGTGGGGAACGGAGGTGCTGGATCGGTGCTTTGTGTGTGTGTTGGCGGTGAGAGGAAGGCAGCTGCAGTTGGTAGCTGCTGAGCAGGCCAAGGGGCAACTTGCACACTGCGGCTCCTAACAGGCGGAGGTGCACACATCAGGCCCTGCTCCGGCACGCTCATCCACACCCCTGTCCCCTGCCACACCCACCCCCGCAGGCTTGGGTGGAGGCCAGTAGCGCGGCCCACGATGACAGCGACGACAGTGAACTGGATGAGTGGGGCTCTGATTCGTTGACACCCACCGCCCAAAGCCCGATCGGCCCACCGCCACTGGGGCCCAGCCTGGCGGCCCGTGGCGGCGGCGCAGCGGGCGGGCGTGGGGCGCAGCTGGCGCCTGTCACGGAGGTCAGCCGGGAGGGGCGGGCTAGCACCCCCTCCAAGGGCACACATGGCCTGCGGTCAGCCAGTGAGCAGGGTGGCAGCAACAGCGACAGCAGCGGCAGCAGCAGCGGCGGCGGCGAGGGCCATGAGCGGAGCCTGGGCGACGAACCCAGCGCCAGCTTTGGTTTTGGTGGCAACATGGCAGTGGCAGGTGCCAACGCCCTGCTGGCAGAGCACGGCAACGGCTCGCAGCGCCCGCCCAGCAGCCTGGCAGATGGCGGTTTCCTGTCAGCCTGGGACACCAGCGCCAGCGCCAGCCAGACTGCAACGCTGTCCAGCTCGGCGGGGGCGGCCGGCTGGAAAGGGGGCGGCCATACATCCTACACCACCAGCGGCACAGGCACCGGCGAGTTTACATTCGACCGCAGCCGACCCGCGCGCGGCGGCACCAGCGGTACGCAGCCCTCGCGGTCGCGCAGCCTGCGTACGGGGCCCCTGCGCCAGACGCTCTTCATACAGATGGAGTTCTGGTGGGTGCTGCCGGTCCGCTGGCCTGCCGGGGTGGGCATAGCTGTCGCTGGCTCTTGTGCTGCAACTGCTCGCTGCTGCATGCTGTGCTTTCCACCAGTCGCATGGCATTGTGTGAAATGGCCATGAATGCACGCCGCCCTCCCTGCCCTCGCCCAACCCGTGCAGCCCCCGCACGCTGCGTGATGTGCTGGACAGCGGGGAGCTGGACGAGGAGCGGCGCTGGTGCGTGCTGCCTGCCCGCCTGATGCTGCTGCTGCTGGGCAACGCTGCTATCAAGCTTGCTTCTGTGCTGTCATGTTGTTTGGCAACTTGTGCTACTGCAGCCGGCATGCACGTGTGATGGAGGGGCGCCTCCTGCATGATGGAATGGCTGCCCCAAGCTGGCTTGCCTCACCAGAGCTGCTCGGCCGCCGCCCATGCAGGTCCATTCTGCGCCAGATCCTGGCAGGGCTGGCCCACATCCACGCTCAAGGCATCATCCACCGCGACCTCAAGGTGGGCTGTGGGGCAGGGGTTTGGGGGCTCATGCTGGTGCCCTCTGGATCTATGGTACATGGCTGTATGTAGGCTGTACGTAGGCTGCATGACAAGCACAGCAGACTTCCCAGCTTACGATCTGTGCATTGGCTGGCTCACCCTGCTGCCACTCCTGCCCTTTGCGCAGCCCGCCAACACCTTCATCGACAGCCAGGGCATCGTGAAGCTGGGAGACTTTGGTGGGTGGTGGGTGTAGGGTCTTGAATGAAGCGAGGCGGAGCTGGGAAGCCGTGTGGGCTCAGCAGGCCTGCACGCGAGTATGCCTGTTCAGCTGCCCATCCCTCAGTGCGACCTTGTCGCCCCCTACACTCACCCACTCCCCGGACACCCTCCCTGCCTCTCAGGCCTGGCTAAGTACAATACCGCAGACATGGCGGATGCTGAGCCCTCACCCATCACCAACGTTGGCGGCGCCGGCGGCGGGGCGCCCGGAGGCCTGGGCGCCAGCGCCGCGCTGCTCAGCGACACCACTGGCCTTGTGGGCACCAGCTACTACATCTCGTGAGTTGGAGGGGCTGTTGATTGTAGTGATGGGATCCGGAGCGTCTGGCGGCAGAAAGGAACCAGTGCTGCTCCTGTCACTGCTGGCTGCGTCTCAGCGGTCTTGCGCATGTGCCACCCGCAGGCCCGAGATCCGGGAGGGGTGGGCCAGCTATGATGCCAAAGTGGACCTCTTCTCCCTGGGGGTGCGCATGCTTGTGGGCTGCCGCTGCAGCCTGTGTTGACGTGTGGGGCTGAAGCGTGGCCGAGGGGAGAGTGAGTCAAGAGCGAGGCAGCACCTGCTGTGCAGGCATGGCTCCTTGCATGGGACAGTGAGGGGCAGGCAGCTGATCTCTGCGCTGGGTTTGCTCGCAGGTGATGACGTTTGAGCTGTGGCACCCCTTTGCCACTGCCATGGAGCGCGCGGTGCTGCTGCGAGACCTGTGAGCGGCGCCTGGGCTCCTGGTAGATTGCAGCTCAGACGGGGACTGCTATGCTGCTGACTTCAAACACGCCGTGGGATGCTACTGCACAGGCATGCTCCATACCCTGTGCTGGTCGTCCCTTGCTCCCCACACCTACCCTGCACCCCTTCCCGCAGGCGCGAGCACGGCGTCATGCCTGCCAAGTTTGAGGCGCGGCACCCCGTGGTGTGCCGCCTCATCCGCTGGCTCATGGCACCCAACCCCGCGGAACGACCTACCGCGCTGGAGGTCCAGCGCTCGGAGCTGCTGCCGCCGCAGGCGAGTGGCGGCTGTGGGCTGGGCAATGGTGGGTGGGCGGATGCGTGGTTGGGCAGTTGATGCTGTGTGGAACACATGATTGCTTTGCATGCCTGCCGCCGTGCTGCTTACGGTACATTCGTACACCACTGCCCGCTGGCCGCAGGTGCTGGATGAGCAGCTGACCGACCTGCTGCGCTGCCTGCCCGACAACCCAGCCATGCACGAAAAGGTGGGCGGGGGAGGGGAGTGGGTGTATAGATGCAAGTGGGTGTATAGAGGCAACCCTCCACCTGCTTTCCTGGCATGCACATGCAATGCAACACAACTGGATGGCAGGCGAGGCTACCCTCACACTGCACGCTTCTCCCCTCCCCCATGCTCTTCCCACCCAGGTGCTGGATGCTGTCTTCTCGCTGCAACGCGCCAGCGGGCCACCCACCGCTCTGGAGGCGCCCGGCGCGCCCATCCCGGTGCAGGCCAGTGCGGGGCAGCTGGGCTGGTCAATGGCCCACGTTCACATGGCGTGGCGGTCTGGTTGGGCATGGCAAGGTGTCCGGCTGGGCACATCCACCTCACCTTACCCCTGCTCACACAAGCATCCCCTCCCATGCCTCCCTCCCCTCCCACCCCCAACCTCTCACCCTCAGATGGCTGCCCGCGAGCACGTGCTGGCGGTGCTGCGCGACTGCTTCCAGCGGCACGGCGCGGTGCCCATGGCCAGCCAAGAGCTGGGCCTGGCTGGGGAGGCGGAACCGCTGGCCGTGCAACTGCTCACCTCCGCAGGCACCAAGCTGTCGCTGCGGTACGAGATGCGCACCCCGTTTGTGGCCTGGCTCATGCAGCAGCTCAGCACGGCGGGCCAGGCCGGCAGCAGCAGCCACGGTGCCACGCTGCTGCTGGACGGCCTGCGGCGCTACGAGATTGCTGCTGTGCAGGTGGGCGGGTTTCGAGGCGTGGATGGTAGGGGTGGCGGGGGAAATGAGTGGATGCATCATGCCGGTGCCTGCCGCTGAGTGCTGTCACCATTCCAAAGTGCTATGCCACGTGCAATGCCCTTGTCCACAGCTTAATAATCGAAGATCTGCTCCCCCCTCCCCCTCCCGCAGCGGCACGCTGCGGGCCAGGGCCTGCCCCGCTCCTTCCTTCAGGCCGACCTCGACTTTGTGCTGCCGGGGGAGCACAGCGTGGCTGAGCTGCTGCTGGGGGATGCAGAGGTGGGGTGGGTGG
>VIYQ01002597.1:0-17825 GCA_009928355.1 Chlorella sp. CH2018 | reverse complement strand
GGAGCGGTGGGCAGGGTGGGCAGGGTGGGCGGGCTGCACAAGATGCTTCCTGAGGCTGGATGGGGTGCTCGCGCTGCGGGCGGCACCCTCCTGGCTCTGCACTGCATCGCACGACTGCTTCCCAGCTCCCCAACTGCTCCCACCCACCTGGCACTCCGTAGTCAGCCGCTGCTGCCCCCATGGCGTCCACAATGGCGTCCATGGCGTTGTGCTCAGGCAGCGCCGCCAGCTCAGCGGGAGACGCGCCCAGCCGGCCCAGCAGGTAGCGGTGCATGCGGGCCACCAGGGTGGACAGGCAGCCAAAGGAGGAGGCGATGGTGTTGAGCTCAACCTGCGGGCATGTCGGGTGGGCACGGCCAGCGCGAGCACATCATGGGGCAGTCCTTGTGTGTGCTTCAACCAGGCAAGCAGGCAGGCAGCACGCGCATGCGCTGCTCAGCAGCCTCGACCCACCACCACCACCCGCGTAGCGCCTGCCAGCCCCTCTGCGCACCTGCAGCAGCGAGTTGGTGGGCGCATGCAGCATGTAGTCGGAGCGCAGCACCGCCAGCACACGCTCCTGCCCTGCCGCCTGCCGCGCGTGCCGCACATCGGCTGTCTCACGGAACACCCGCAGCAGCCGCGCCTGAGGGCAGACGAGCAGGGAGAGTAGGGGTTGGGAGCAGTCGGGTTCGTTGCAAAAAGCATCGTGCGCACAATGCTGGCCGCATTCCAAATGCCCAGCCTGTCCAGCTGCCCATGTAGGTTGTTTGCCCACTGGACGACGCAGCAGCAGCACCAGCACCAGTGCATAGCTGCAGGCCGTCCCCCACCGTGAATTCGTCCTCCTTTGCCGCTGCAGCCAGCACCTCCTGCAGGTATGCCTCGTCCGCTGCCACCGCATCGATCATTGTGTTGAAGGCCAGCGCTGCCTGCTTGGCCTGCGGCGGAGAGAAGGGGAGGCGGAGGCAGCCGGATGGCAGAAGAGGAGCCTACACCAATTCTGTGCTGCAAAGGCTAACACGTTGATGCCAGCTATCGGGCATCGGTGCAGCAACCAGCAAGCCTCATCAGTGCACTCAATAGCTGTGCACACCTGCTCAAAGGTTTGGCGTGGGTAGGTCACCGGCAGCAGGGCCAGCGGAGCATGCACAGCAGCGCAGGCCGGGTCCTCAATGCCCAGACCCACCAGCTGCAGGTGGGAGGTTCGGGTTCAGAAGTTTGTCTAAGGGGATGGGGCCAGAGACGAAAATGTGGCAAAGCGGCCAAAACGCACACAGGCAGCGAGGCCGCTGCCCCAGACGCCTCATGCCAGGCAGACGACCCTGAAGCCCCCTCCCAGGCCTGTTACCAACTCCTCCCTGCTCTCTCACCAGGCCGTGCTGGCTGGCCCACACCACCGCATCCTCCACCAGCTCCTGCAGCGCGGCAGGGTCTGCTGCCACAGCTGCTGCTGCCGCCATGTGCTGCGCCGCTGCCAGGCCCTGCTGCTGGGGGGCCACCGCTCGGCACCGATGTCCTGCCCGTCGCTGCTGCGATTTGGCGGGGTGCACAGGCCGCCGGAGTGCTTGAGCGCTGCGGGGTGCTTGTGCCGGCACGGTTGGGCGCACTGCCTGCGCCGTGGCAGCTGACATCGGTCTCGTGGGTCGCGATGCAGGCGAATGGGAGGCCAGATGGGGCAGAAGCCTCATGCGGCAAGCCCCAGCAGGGCCCCAGCAGGAGGCAGAGCCGGTTGACCAGTGCCTGCACACCTTTAGCAGTCACCGATCGGCTCAAAAGTACGATTTAACAGACTTCAGGCAGCGGAGAGCCCCCCAGCCCACCCTTGCAACGCAGCGACATGGAGTTCACGCCCGTCCCGCTTCCCGACGAGGGTGAGAGTGCCCACCACGCGCGCAGATGGCTGCTCAGAGCGCCAGCGGCTGCCGGAAGGCGGCTGGAGTGAGCCTTGCCGCCGCCGGTGCCGCCGCCGCCACCTGAAGCCCGCTGTCTCCATGCCTTTGCCTTGCCGCAGGAGAGGCGGGCAGCCTGTGGCGCAACGAGAAGCTACGCGACTTTGTGTTCCGCCTGCATTGCCTGGGCCTGGAGAATGACCCGCAGTTTGCCGCGCTGGCGGCGCAGATTGCGGAGGAGACGACGGCGCTGGAGGAGCTCGCCACGGCGCAGAAGGCGCCCGACTACCAGCGGCCCTGGTGGCAGGACGGCGAGTACGACAGTGCACGGGCAGACAGGTGAGCTGGCTTGAGGGGATTAGAGGAGGCTGTAAAGCTATAAAGGCATGCACATGGCAGCAGCGCTTCTGCTACGTCTGCTGTGAGCTGTCTCGTGACCGAGGTTCCGTCGCCAATGCGCGTGCTGCTGCCCTTCCCACCCCAAACCATTGTACCGCCAGAGCCAATGACCGCGGCATGGAGCTGTTTGCGGCCGGCCAGCACAGCGCTGCCTTCGACTGCTTCACAGAGGCCATCCGGCTGTGCCCCACCAGCCCTGTGTATCACTGCAACCGAGCGGCGGCAGCGCTCAAGCTGGGCCGGCCGGGCATTGCAGCAGACGATGCAGCAGCTGCAGCGCAGCGGGACCCAGGATACCTGCGGGCCCACCTGCGGCTGGGCAGGGCCCACCTGCAGCTGCAGCAGCCCGCAGAGGCAGAAGCAGCGTTTCAAAGGGCCTTGGAGCTGGATGGGGCGTGCGCTGCCGCCAGCAAGGGCCTGACGGAAGCAGCAATGCTGGCACGGCGGCAACGGCAACAGGCAGCTGAAGAGGCGGCAGCAGCCCGGGCAGGCAGCCGGCCAGGCCTAACCAGGGAGGAGGTGCCTGAAGAGGAGGCCGTGGCGCAACTATATGCTGCTGAGCAGATGCTGGCGGCACAGCCCAAGCTGCAGGTGGGTGTTTACAACCAGGGCTTGCCAGGCACGGCTTTGTTGTTCGTGGGCAGTGGCAGCTATATGCTGAGCATGCCATTTGGTGCATGCCACGAGCAGCCTGCGACACAATTTGTCTTCACGACGATGCAGCCAATTGCACAGGTAGCAGCTGGTACTACTCCACCCCATCCCTCTCATCCCCCGACCATCATGGCAGGCGGCTCGGTGCGCCCACGTGGAGGCACTGCTGCTGTGCCAGCGGTATGCAGACGCAGCAGCAGCCTGCTCCAGCTTGCTGGAGGGATCCACAGACCGGCTGTACCTGGAGGCAGAGGCAGCCTGGCGGCTGGGCAGGCTGGAGGCAGCTGCCGACAGGCTGCAACAGGCGTTGGAGATGGCGAGCGGGGCATGCTCAAAGTGCAGCGACCTGTTGCGGTTTGTGGAGGCGCTGCAGCAGACAGAGCAGGAGGCGGCATTTGCGCTAGAGGACGGCCTGCCGCAGCGTTGCATCGAGGCATGCACCCGCCTGCTGGATGGCCTACACCCCACTGCCTGCGTGGGCCTGGTCTGCTCAGTGCTGCACCGCCGCGCCGAGGCGCATGCGGCACGGCAGGCCTGGGATGCGGCGACAGCAGACCTAGATCAGGCGCTGCGGCTGGACTGCAGCCATGCCGCGTGCCTGCAGCTGCGGGCCGAGGTGCACAAGCATGCGGGGCGGTACACCCAATGCTTCCTTGACTTGCAGCGCCTCAAGAAAGTGGCGCCCGGCACCCCTGGCCTGCTGAAGCTGCTAGAAGAGGCGGCCCGGCTGAGCCTGGCTGGCGGCAGCCGCACCTGCGGCAATGGTGGCAGTGCGGCGGCGCGGGCGGGCGGCGGCTCTGAAGCTGAGGCTGCCCTGCAGCTGCTGGAGGTGGCGGCCAATGCCACGTCAGCGCAGGTGCGGCAAGCGTACCTCAAGCTGGCTGCCAAGTGGCACCCAGACAAGTGGAGCGCCGGCAGCGAGGCGGAGCGGCGGGTGGCAGAGGAGCGGTTCAAGGAGGTGCAGCGAGCATATGAGCTGCTGACTGCATGAGTACCCTCTCCCTAGGACAGGTGGCACAGCCTGCTCCGGACAGCGAGCTGGCAAACATGTTACATGCCCATGGCAAGGCAAGGCAGGCAGAAAGGCATACGTCCAGAAAGGGGAGGAAAAAAGGGAGAGGTAAACCGAGAGGCATGAAATGGGGGAAGCCGATGCATTCTGAATCGGGGTGGGCGCTGTCAACGGGGGGAGGCATGCGTCGCTCTCAGTCGGGGGGCGGTCGCACACGTATCGTACAAACGCATTCAGCCCTTGAATGGGGACACAAACTTGCGCAGGCCCTCCACAATCACTTCGTCCGATGGCTTGGTCTGCTGTGCAGAGGGGCGTGCCAGCGCCGCCTGCATCCAGCGCTCAAACCTGCGTGCAATGGGCCAGGGCAGGTGGGCAGCAGCCTCTAGCAACCGTGTCCCAAGCACGCCAATCAAGGCCGGCTTTCGAAGCTCCCATGGCCCTTCCCTGGTTGGCTCACGAGCCATGCAGACCAGCTGCTGTTGTCTCACCTGTCGGCCCCCGCCTCCTTGACCAGTGCGGCCAGGTCCACGCCACGGTACTCCTTCAGAGTCGCCAGCCCGCGCTGCACAAAGCCGGTAGTGTACACCTGCAGGGAAGGGTGAGGGCGGATCACTTGCGGTCAATGCTTGGAGCAGCACGCGCAGAGATGTGTGCAGAGATGGCACCAGCAGCTGTGGCGTAGCACCGCCACTGCGCAGCGCCGGGAGCTGGCGCCCATCCCCCATCATCCTCACACCTCGGCCACGCTGTAGAAGCCGCCCAGGAAGTAGCTGCCGCCCTCCTCGCTGCCGTGCAGGCGCAGCGTGGAGTCCAGCACCTGCGGCAGCGGCAGGAGGCGCAGCCAGGGTGTAACTTGTCGTTGCTCTGGTCCCGCACCCTAAGGTTGGCCGGCAGATGTGTTGCAGCATGTCCCACACACATGCCCCGCCTGCAGCCGAGTTCACAACTGCCACACACACGCACCTTGATGCCCGCTGCCAGCTTTGCGCGCGCCTCCTCCACCTGCTCCTTCGTCTCGGTGCGGTACAGCCCTGTAGGTTGTTCATGCAAGGGGGGCAGTACGGAACAGGTCGGCGGGGCGGTCAGTCAGATGTGCGGCGGCGGCGGCGGTGATGAGACGGGATGCAACTTGCCCGCTGCAGCAGGACCAAGCTGATTGCCCACCAGCCACAGCTCAGTCGCCAACCAGGCCGCTCTGGATAAAACAATCAACCCCTCACCAAACATGTTGCCGGTGAAGTGGGTGTTGAACAGCTCAATGAAGAGGCGCGCCTTGGCGGCCGCAGCCGCGTCGGCCGGCTCCAGCGGCGGCTCGGGGTACTTCTTGTTCAGGTAGTCTGTGCAGGAAGAGGCGGTGCGAGGGCGCCGGTTGGATGGGTGCAGCAGGGCGATATAACACTCTTGTGCTTGCCGGCACCCGTATTGCACAGACTCGGTGCATGCAGCACAGCTGCTGCAAAGCCAGCCCATGGCTCCCCTGATTTCCGCCTGCAACAGGTCTGGCCCTCCCTGCTGCCACTGGAACACAGTGCGCTCACCCACGATGACGCCGCTCTCCACCAGGCACACGTCGCCGTCGAGCAGGATGGGCACCTTGGCCGGGGCTGCCTCATCGGGGTTGATGGAGTGATAGGTTGAGACAAACTCGGCGTCCTTGTTGGCCAGGTCCACCTGCAGCACACAGGCGCACAACATGGGGTGAGGCATGCAGCCGGTGGCAGGTGTGGTTGACACGTGGCAGGTGTGGTCGGCAGGGAAGCAGAGCGGTAGGCGCAGCTGCAGCCCCTGCACCGATGATTCGGTGTGCTCCTGCTGCGCAGCTGCGTGCCCACCTTGCGGATCTCAAAGTCCAGGCCCTTCTCCAGCAGGGCAATCCAGGAGCGCTGGGCATCTGGCGCAAACAACAACAACGGGGGTGGGAGAAGGGATGACGTGAGCTCACGGTCGCAGTGCTAGCAAGCGTCGGCGGGCGGCGGCGGCGGCAGGCGGGCAGCGTGCCGCGGCGCGATCCTGCCCACCACAACAACTGCGCAAGCTGCTCCTTACACGGGCAAGTCGTGGAGTCAAAGTGGACACGCTTGGTTGCTGCCGCCATCGTGGTCAGGCGCTTGGAGCCAGCTGGAGATCGGACAGCTGCACGGCAAGCTGCCCGAGCGACGGCGAGCATGATCAGCAATGCGGGTGAGGTGGGGCAGCGGGTGCCTACATGCCGCCGCCTTCCGGGCGCCGCCAGCGCACTTCATGCGCTGCGGTCAATCGCTGACAGACGTTCCGACCGCTGATGTGCCGTTGATCTGGTCACGCGTGACATGCGTGAGAATGTGCTCGGATGGCAGGCAACGTGTGCATGTCCCAAGCCCTGCCAGGCCGCTCGTGCAAGCCGCTGCAACAGCCGCGCCGCGTTGCAGGCAAAACGTAGCCAGGACTGGATCGCTCTGTCCGGCTCCACCTGAGCGATGGCGCTAGTTGCTAAAGGGCTTGCAGATGGTCACCAGCAGGGGCCAGGCGGCCCTAGGACCAGCGCCGTGTACACGGTCTGCGGCGAGGGGCAGGCCGAGCGCAGCGGCGGGGCGGCGGCGGCGGCCGGTGCGGCGGGCGGCAAGGCGATCCGGCGCTGCTATTACATTGGATGGGTCTCAGCAGCTCTTCAGGCCGCTGTCGGGTGCGGAAGAGCTCCTCAACACAGAGAGCCGCTGTCGCAGTTCGCTTGGAGCACGCCCAGCCCGCCCCCTTCTCTCAATTCCACGTGTTCAGTCTACGAAGTTGCGATTGTACCGCTCACACCGAGCGCGGGGGCCCTCTGCCCGGCATCTTGTTTGTTCGCCCCTGCTGGCCGAAGTGCCTGCCACTCGTAGCCCCAGGACCTCGCGAGCCCACACGCCTTGCACCTGTGCACCCGCTATTGGGGCTGGCCGTGGTCCCAATCGGCGTGCGGGCGGGCGGGCAGGTTCTCAGGAATGCTGGAGTGCTGGCGAGCAGAGGGCCTGGCGCCGGCGCGCGGAGCTCACGCTGACCATGAGCTGATGAACGGGTGGGTTCTGCAGTGCGCGAAAGGCTGGTGCTCGCCAGCGGCGTGCAGCCCTTGCGGCGGCGGCGCC
This sequence comes from Chlorella sp. CH2018, assembly GCA_009928355.1. Lineage (NCBI taxonomy): Eukaryota > Viridiplantae > Chlorophyta > Trebouxiophyceae > Chlorellales > Chlorellaceae > Chlorella > Chlorella sp. CH2018. The sequence continues at coordinate 10,788 of VIYQ01002597.1, read as the reverse complement.
TCCGCCGCCCGCGCGCTCGGCACCACACCGGCCAGACATCCGCCACTCCTGCCCCTGCAGCAGGTTCTACAGTGGCCCCGCCTCGGCATCTGGATACAGCATGAAGGGGTTCGTGAAGTGCCCGCACTGCCACAGCGCCAACGCCACTGGTCCTGGAGACATGGGTGTGGCAGCAACCGGGTGCGCAAGGGCGGGGTGCCCCTGCTGCCACCGCCTTGTCGCCGCCGCCTGCAGCCACGGCCCCGCTTGCCCTCTTGACTGTACACTTGTGATCCGTTGGAAACGGCTCGTCAGTGCTGGCGAGAACCTGATGTACACATGTTTCTGCTGGGTGCAGGCATGTGGCGAAGGGCGCATGCCACGCATTTGTCGGGGGGCCCAGCTGCGAGCAGTGGGTGAGCGCCATCAACGACTTCTCCTACTGCCACCCCGAGCGGCCCGGCTGTGCCGCCCGCCCCGGTCAGTGGGGAGGGGGCACACAGCCAGCGCAGTGCCCGCAGCTGGTGTACCCCTCCTCACGGCGCCAACCCCCCGCGGTGTGTGCCCGCCCAGCAGCAGCTGCATCCCCACCCTCGGTGTGCACACCTACGGCGCGTCCGGCAGCATCGCTGACGGCAGACGGCGGTGCGGTCGAGCCGCGGGCGGCGGCCTGGCTTTCTGCTGGTCCTGCACAGATGCCAGCTGGCAGTCACATGGGGCGCCCGGTGCCTGCGCAGCCTGGGACACCAGCAATGACGCCTGCGAGCCCCAAGAGTGGCAGCACCAGCAGTCCTGGCACCGCCCTGGCGGAGGCTCAGCAGCTGGTGGATCGCGGCAAGCAGCAGATGGCGGAGATGGACTTTGGGAGCGCTGCAGCCAGCTTCAAGGCTGCGACACGAGCGCTGGCGGGTGAGGCACTGATGTTTACGCGATGCGAGGCGGACGGCTGGTGTTGGCTGGTGTTGAGCAGCTCGAGCCCAGCTGTGCTGTCACTCCATCGGCCAGGCTGTCTCTCCATTAAGCAGCTGCCTTGTGCTCTCTACCCCGCCCAAGCAGGCCAGCCATACAGCTTGGCCGGCAGGACACTGTGGGAAGAGAGCCTGCTGGATTTGGCGCAGTGCCAGCTCAACATGCAGCAATACGATGCGTGCGTGGACACTTGCACCAAGTTCATGGCTGCCGCTGGTATGTAGTTGATTACAGTCACGGTGCACCTGCCACAAATGTGCTGGCCTGCCGGCCGGTCTCCAGCAGCGCATCGCCCTCCCACCACAACCGCTCTTTGCTCGGCCCCGCCCTGCCGCAGGCGGCTCACCCACCGCCTTCTGCGCCCAGTACAACTGCGGCTGCGCGCTGCTGGCACTGGGCGACTTTGCAGGCGCTGTGCAGCAGCTGGAGCTGGCGGCGGCAGCCGCCCCTGAGCCGCAGCGTGCGACGGTCCAGGAGCTGCTGCAGGAGGTGCAGCACGCGCTGCAGGCCACGGTGGCCTCTCAGGAGCAGCACCATGCCCCTGTGATGCCCCAGGCCCACCACCGTGCTGCCGACGAGGAGCCGGCTGGGGCGGCTGCGCCCCCGGCAGCATGCCTGCGGTGCTGCCGCGGCCGGCTGGATGGCGCTCTCATGCATGGGACAACGTGAGGCAGCCTGGCATGCCTGGTTGGTTGCACTGTTGAGCAGCTCGTTTTGCAGCGATCAATCGCTGGTGCCTGGGATCCGGGCAAGTCTGACATTACAGTTGCTCTCACCCGACCATCCACCCTGTCATTCAGGCTGCACATCTGCGTCTGCTGGAGCTGTGCCTGCGAGCTCGCGGAGCAGCGCAAGCCCTGCCCTAAGTGCCACGCACGCATCGACCAGATTGCTCGGGTGGGCTGACAGGCCACCACGGCCATGCGGTGCTGCTGCTGCATCCGCCTGCGACTACGTGCAGAGCCAGCCGCAACCAATGGAATGACCGGAGTGCGGTTTTGATAGTAAAATTTGAGTACTGACCTGCAATACTTGTGGACTGCCCAGCACGTAACAATACCCACTGTCTTAGACTGCTCCATGCCTCAGCCTCGCTGGCTGACTGCCACCCTTGCACATACGGCATTGTTTGATTGTGATCGACAGCACATACTACGCTTTGCTGAAGTACCCAACGCTCATTGCACAGACCTTGAAACGCCCCCCTTGACAGTGTAAAGCACCATTGGCATTGCTCCACCGGGATGGCTGGCTGCCACCGGTGCCTCCGCCAGCCCGACAGGTTGCATGCCGCGCGCCTTGGCCCTGATTAGAACGGTGTTACATAACTACTCTACTTACAAGTGCACGCCATGCATGTGCTAGCCCCCGCTACAGTATGAAATCAGCTGCAGTACTTGCAGTACGAGAATGGCACGTCACGCGGTGTACACGCGCAGCAGACCACCCTCATGTGCTGTCATGAGCGCTACACCTGGCGCGCTGCCGCGCTGCGGCGCCACAGCCAGCGCATTGATGGCTGATGGCGGCTGGGCTGCAAGCGGCGGCTGGAATAGCCCAGCTGGGTCAGGGGGCGTCCAGGCACCGGAGGTGGGCAGTGCAGCCTGCCCCAGGTGAGCAGACACATCCCACAGGTGCAGCACCCCGCCCTCATCTCCCACCATCGCCACACAACCATCAGTGGCGCAGCAGCGCAGCGGCGCCCCCGAGGGCACCACCGAGGCTGCCACCTCGCCGCTACGCCGCAAGTCCAGCAGGGACAGGCTGCCGTCCGCCGCCGCTGCCACTACTGCTGTGCCACCAGGGCAGCGGGCCAGCCCTCCCACGTAGCCGCCATCTGCCACAAGCTGAAGCTGCCACAGCGCGGCTCGCGGCGGCTGCCGCCAGTCCCAGGCAGCCACCACGCCATCCTCTGTGCCTGCAGCCGGCACACGGGGTGGTGGTATCGGCGAGACGAAACGCAAATCAAGCAGGTAGGTACATACCATGTTATTGTGCAGATGACTGCAGAACATAAAGCAGACAGCGGTCATGCTGTGTCTCCACCCACCTGCAACCACAGTGTGGCCATCCGGGCTGGCCGCCAGGGCCCACACGCCGCTGGGTGCCGCCGCGCTTGACAGCGGCTGGGTGAAGGAAGCCGCCCAGGGCTCCCGCCCCTCCGCCGCGTCCCACAGCTTCAGGCTGCCATCCCAGGCTGCGGTCAGCAGGCGGTTGCCGCCGCCGCCATCCACGACTTGCACGCATGCCACGGTGTCGTCCGCTGCCTGGAAGCTGCCTAGCTTGCGGCCGGTATCGGCTGAGTAGGCATGCACACGGGCGTCGAATGCGCCACAGAGGGCCAGCGGATGGCGCAGGCTGCTGCTGCCGCCGCCGCTGATATCAGACTCCAGGAGCACCACGCTGGTGAGGGGCTGCTCGCAGAGCATGATGGAGCGGACCTGTGGGGCAGATGAGGGCAGGTAGGGCAGTGATGCTCAAGAGCGAGTAGCACAACTGCCGAGGAGCGCCAGTGAACTTGCAGCGCTCAAGCCAATGGCTCTCCCCGTGTGCAAGTGTCCCCCTCGCCGCCCACCTGCTCGCCGCTGTCCACGCTGTGCACCCGCAGCGCGCCGCTGTGCGATGCCGAGTAGACAAACAGCTGCTGCCCCACTGCCGCCAGCGCGCAGCCGTTGACGGACTCTGAGCCTGCCACCAGCACTGGGCCAGGAGACAGGCGGTCTCGAAGGCCAGGGCCATACCATCCAGGGCTGGGTGAGCTGCCGCTGGTCAGTCTGGCTACGGCCGCTGACGCAGATGCAGCAGAGGCAGCCTCGCCCAGGCTGTGCCGCAGCATGCGCTGCCGCTGGGCCTCCAGAAGTTCGGCCGAACTGAGAGGGCCCCTGGCTGTGGCGCCTTTGCTAGCTGCTGGCTGCACCTGCTGCTGCGGTGCACAACCTGGATCAGCAGGCTGCTGCTGGTCCTGCGCAACAGACACTGCCGGCTGCTGCTCCGCCTCTTCATCACTGCTGTCATCAATCGCTGCTGCGTTACCGCTGTCCGGCTGCGCCCGCCGGCCCGCAAACTTCCAGAAGGCCGGTGGGTTGACTGGGGCAGGAGCAGCTGAAGCAGGCGCTGCTGCCTGCTGCGGCTGCGAGTCCAGACTGCTGGCTGCCACCGCCGCAGCATCAGGGGCAGCGGCCGGCAGGTTGGGTGGCGGTTGCTGGCTGCGCAAGGCGGCCAGCCTGCCGCCAATGCTGCCCACCAATCCAGCGGCCACACGCCCGGCAGGCGACTGCGGCGGCGTGCGCCCCGGCTGCTGAGGAGCAGCCACTTGTCCCTGCGCAGTGGCATTGGCCGCCTCGGCCGCAGCTGCCACATCAGCCGTTGAGCTGCTCGCCGAGCCCTGCCGCCTGAACAGCGATTGCAGGCGGCTGGCGCTGCCGGCACTGCGCCGCACGCTGCCCTCGCTCTCTCCGCTGTTGGCACTGGCCAGTGCTGCCGCCGCCGCCTCCCGCACAGCACCCACCGAACCTGCCAGCCGCTCACCCACCGCCTGCGTGCGCTCAGCTGCCCACAGCTTGAGCCGGCTGCTGGCGCTGGCCAGACCCTGCTGCTTCGTGGGAGACTCACCAGGCTCACTGCCCTGCGCTGCGTTTGTAGCGTCATCCGCAAGCGCGTTCGCTACAAACTTGTTTGCTGCTGCCTCAGCCGCTGCTGCTGCCTCCGCTGCTGCCGCCGCCGCTGCCTCTTCCTCTGCCTGCCGGCGCGCCACCATGACATCCAGCTGGGACAGCAGGGGCGACACCTCCAGCCGCGGGCTCTCCCCCTGCCCCCGCTCAGCCGCCGCAAGGATGGTCGCCACCAGCGCCAGCGGCAGTGCCTGGCTGCCACTGCTGCCACCGCCCACATCAGCCGCTCCGTGCTGCTCCCCAGCTGGCTGCTCGGGTGGCGGCGGGCACACCAGGCGCTGGGGGTGCTTGGCGTGGAACAGCTGGCGGGGGCACTGCACAGCAAGGTCGAGGTCGAGGTCAGGGAGACGATGGTTGGGCGCCTTGCGTGTAGCCGTCAGCCCAGTGGCTGCATCGCAGCCCAGCCCTTACAAGCAGCCACCGTTGCTCCAGCTTGATGGCATGCGACAGTCAGGCTGTCAACAACAGCCTGCTGCCCACCTGCCCAAACTCGGCGATCTGTGTCTCCAGCGCCAGCCGCTCGGTCCGGTCCTCCACTGCATCCAGGTCAACCGCACCCTCGTAGGCTGTGTGGCGGAAGACGTTGTCGGCTGCCTCTGCCGCCGGGCCGCGCTGCTTGAAGCCGAAGATGAGGTCTGTGGCAGACGGGACAAGATTGCGTGTGAATGAGAGTGGTGTATGCATGCCAAACGCGCCACGCTCCGGGACAGAGCAGCAGTTGCCAGCAGGCGGTGCTCCTTGCAGCGTGGAGCAGCAAAAAACCAGGGTCAGCTCAGCTCAGCCACAACCCCGCAACCCCACCCATGTGCACCCTCACCAATCCAGTGGTGCAGGTTGGCAGACACAAAGGGCGCCTCCAGCGCAGCACGGTGCAGTGCCAGGAAGCGGTGCGGCGAGGCGGCAGCCCACTCAGGCAGCTCCACATCGCCCACAGGCCGACCGCTCTGCCGCGTGCCCAGCGCCAGGCCCCGCATGTTGCGCAGGAAGTCGTGCCTGCAGGTGCAGGGTGTGGTCACATGTGTGCGGTGTGGCGTGGGAAGGAGCGCAGAGTCTGGGGCACCTTGGCTGGCCGCCCTGGGGCTTTATTTGGGCAGGAACCGGCCAGTGCCTCACCGCAGGAAGAACTCGGGGATCAGCTCCTTCACATCCGCTGGGTTGCTGCTGGTCACCCCCTGGGCAGGTGGGCAGAAGAGCAGGTGGGGATGGGCAGGTAGGCAGAGAGCAGGTATGGATGGTGTTTCCACCGCAGCCTGTACAGCTGCCCTGCTGCTGGTTGCATGCCACCTGGCAACACATCTCCCTAGCCAGCCACAATGCGGCCATTGCCAGCAGGCATCCAACCTCCCTGCCCCATCCCTCACCTCCCACGCCTCCCGCACGCTGCAGAAGAGGCGGTCGGGCGAGTCGAAGCGCCCGTTCTGCAGGCGCAGCATGTGGGCTGGTGCCGCGCGCACCAGCCAGAACATGGTGAAGCCTGGGGCAGGGACGGGGTGGGAGTTGCAAGGGCCATGGGAGTTGCAAGGGCCGTCACATCGGTCAACGCCAGGGAACCAAGAGAGGTCCGTTGACAAGCAACCTCTGGCAATGCATCAGCTGGGGCTGCAGCCAAACGACGCATGTGTGCACACCTGGAGTGCTGTAGTGGCTGCCGTAGAGGAAGGGAGGCTCTGGGGAGAAGCTGGCCATCTCTGCAGGACGCGCAACAAGTGCAACGGAAGCCCAATGAGACCAGCAATCGGCGCGTCGTCCACTGCAGCTGCAACCCAGCCATTCCTGCTGCCCATTGTCCATACAGCTCCAGCCCTGCGCGCACCTCGGTACCGCTCCCGCAGCATGTCCAGGCGGCGAGGGTTGAGAGCGCCCACTGGGCGGGACAGGTCTCGAAAGGTGGCTGGGTCGGACAGGTCCAGTGCCGCAGAGCTGTAGTCGCTCAATACCCATGGCATGACCGGGTACTGCGGAGAAAGTGATGGCAGGGCGGGGCGCAGGGGTGCGCACATGGGGCTGCTCAGCTCAGCGCATCGTACTGCAGTGCACTGTTTCAGCCCTCCATCTGCCCGTAGCAGGAGACAGCACAACGCAGCAGCAGTGCCCTCCCGCCCCACCTGGGACAGGTCGCTGAAGGAGCGGCCGCTGGCCAGGTTGAGGAACAGCAGGTAGTCCAGGTTGCACAGCTGGCCCCGCTGCAGCATGGCAGGAAGTGCATGCAACAACTCAGCACAGCGGGGTGGAGAAGTGCTCTCCCCCTTTGCATGCTGCTTCGCCAAATAAACAGCGGCAGGGGGTCTGCCGCAGCTGCATGCGTATGCGAGCGAGCTGGCCAGTTGAACCTACGGCACTGCCACAGCAGGGCATCCAGCACTGGCGAGCCCCAGCGGCCCACCTGCCATGCCGCAGTCACCCGGCTCAGCCAGGTGGGGTCGGCTTCCAGGATGGCCGAGCAAGCCGCCGCAGCACTGCTCCCACCCGGCAGCGCCTCTCCCAGTGCTGGGGCAGCCTGCAGGGTGGTCACTGCTTGCTCACGGTCCTCCCGGGTGGGGAAGGCAAACAGCGCAGACGCTCCAGCCCAGAAGGGCGGCGCAGCCAGCGCATGCCCCTCTGCCGCATCCGTCGCCGGCTCGGCAAAAAACACCTGGAGGGAGGGAGATGATGTCAGGTTGCTGCCTGCAGCAGCAGCAATCGCAGCGACACAGCAGCAGCAAACCCAGCATCGCCTGTCTTCAGCATGCGCACATCAAGGTTGCAACCAACCAGCCACACCACACCTCCCCCCTCACCTCCAGTGCCAGGTCGCGCAACGATGATCGCCGCCTTGCAGCCGCTGCCACGGCTGCAAGTGGGTGGCTGCTCACCGCCGCGTCGCCGCTGATGGGGTGCAGGGGCTGGAAGTAGAGCCGCTGGTCGGTCAGCAGCAGTCGGCCAGGCTCGCGCACCAGAGCGCCCTGCAGCAGGCCAGGGCAGGCTGGCGAGGGAGAAAGGTGGCCAACCAGCAAAGGCGTGACACCTGCTTAAAAGAGGAGCATGCTGTCTGCCCGCAACACCCTTACTACAACGCTCTCAAACGAGGCGTGCCATCCTACAACACAGTAGGCGGCACAGGCGCAGCGCACCTGGCTGAGCAGCGTGCAGCCCATCTCCAGCAGGATGCGCTCCCCCGGGCTGCGCAGGTTGCCCAGGTCAAACTGGCGCCCCGCCTCGGCCGCCGCCATGGTGGCCTGCAGGGGTGTTGCGCCAGCAGCCCCGATTGGCTGCTGATGCAGCAGCAGCGTACGCAGCAACCATGCATGCTGCAGTCATGGCTTGCTACCCAGCGTCATCAAGTGTGCAGCACACCCCGCTGCATGTCATCTTGGCGGCCGCCCGCCTACCCGCAGAAACTCGTCTGCCTCGCCCGGCGGCAGCCGGCTGGCCACCATCATTTGCTGAGCCAGGGGCATCACTGCCTCCAGCCGCGCATACGACAGCTCGAACTCCCAGTGGAACAGAGGCTGTCCATCAGCTGGGTGCTGGCCCTGGCCAGGGGCCGTGCCGTGTGGGCGGGAGTGGGGGTCATGCGCAACGCTGCCGCTGCCGCCGCCTGCGACCGCCTTTGCCACAACATACGGCGCATCGGCGGCGTTGGCCCGCATCTTGACCACACGGGAGGCGGTCAGCACCAGTCGCCGGTCGCCGCTGCCCTCCAGCCCCTCCACAAACTGGAAGGGCAGCCTGTGGCAGGAGGGAGGGGAGGGCAAGGGGAGGCTGGTAGGGGAGGGGGGTTCAACTGGGCAGCAGACCACTGCATGGCTGCTGTTGCATCATGACTGCATGCATAACAACTCCCTGCACAACCGCAACACAAGGCGCGCAGCACAGCATAAACCCGCTGCAGTTGGGCGCACCTCACAATGGGCACGCGCACATCGTCGGGCTCGAAGAAGAGCGAGCGGGTGCACAGACGCAGCTGGCCCGACAGCTTGGGCAGGCGCTGCCAGTTGCCGGCCAGGCCCTGCGGCCAGCGCGCCGTGGCCACAAAGTCCTCCACATACAGCTGCAGGAGGGTGATTGGGGTGGCAGGGTGAGGAAGTGTTGCTGGGCGCTATTAGGGCTGGAGGTAAGCCATGCCAGGCATGCAGCAGGGGGTGGGCCCATGGCTGGCCAGCCGTGGCAAACGCCTTGAGGCTGCTCACCTCCCCCTCCTCCAGCAGCAGCAGGCTGAAGCGTCGCACTGCCTGGGCGGCGCCTGAGAACATGGCACCGTGCGATGCTCGGAGCTACAGCCGTGCTGCTGCTTGCCGCGGCGCGGCCCGCCGCCTTCACTTCTTGGCGGGCGGGAAAGGGGGCAGCACCGCCTGGTACTCGGGTCCGACGCGGATCTTGCGGTGGGTGGTGTTCTGGGTCAGGCTGTGCACCTGCGGGCGGGAGGGGAGCAGGAGGTGGGCAGGTGCGGCGGCGGCGGTGGCGGCAGCAGCAGCAGCGGTTGTGCTCCCGGCGAAGCCGAGAAGCAGTGTCTCATTCCGTAGTTGCGGTAGAAGCGAGTGAGGGGCCGGCAGCAGCACAGTCGAGCCCCTGGCTCGCCTTGGCCGGCTTCTTGGCCTCCTGGTGATCGCCCTCCTGCTCGGCGAGCCGCTCGAAATAGTCGATCTGCTGCGCCAGCTCGCCCAGCTGGCCCGCCGGGGCGCCCTGAGACGCCTCTTCAGCAGGCCGCTTCTTCTCCCCGCTCATGCCACCTGGTGCACAGATCACAACTGGCAGTGTGCTGCAGCGCCCTCCGACAGCGCTTCAATGCCCCCGCTGCCGCCGCGCTGCCACCGCCGCCCAGGCGTGCACAGCACCCGCCCACGTTGCCATGTGCGTGCTTGCAGCCGTGTAGAGGGTTTACAGGGGAGACAGGGTACACAGTGCCACACTATAGAGAAACGCTAAGTGTACGTGTTGCCAAAACTTGCTGCTGGCGGTCTGCCGTGGCAGATCGTGGCACTTTTGGAGAGAACGTCACGAGTCCAGCCCATGCTCCTGCCGCAGCCGCTTCATGAGCGCCATCTTATCGTGGTAGGTGGCGTGGGTGGGCTGCAGTCCCGCAAAGTCCATCTGCGTGTGTGTCGAGCATGGGGGAGCCACATCAGGCGGGCCATTGCGTTGCGTGCGGGCCACATTCAAAACGTGCAGCTCCCTTGGCCTGCTCCCTTCTGCAGCCTGCCCTCTCAACAGGCCCCCCTGCGTCGGGATTCACTCACCATCAGCTTCCGCACATTGGCGGCGTACAGCTTGGGGTCCGCCTTTTCAGCGGCGGAGGGGTAGTACACCGGCAGCTCAAAGCAGGTCACCGAGTGCACCTGCGGGGCGCAGGCAGCGATGCACGATGAGCTGCACTGGAGCCATACAGCATTGCGCCATGCTGCCTGCTCTCTGCAGCCATGCAGCAGGAACCGCTTGTGACAGCAGCGCACGCACCGGGTTGGCCATGATGAGGAAGATGTGCCTCGCGGCGGGGATCATCTCCCAGGACGGAGAGAAGCGGCCCTGCAGGGGTGCGGCAAGCGGGTGCGCAGGGTCAAAACCGCTCGCATGCCAGGCAAAAGGGGCAGCATTGAAAGAGCAGGCAACCCTCCAGCCGTGCGCCTGCTACCCTTCGGGCCCAAGCACACAGCAGGCGCACCTGCCCGTATCGGATGACCACAGGCTGCAGCGGCAGGCCGGCCAGGAAGGCGCCGGTCTTGAAGGGCAGCAGGAAGCGGCCGTTGGTGGTAGTGCCCTCCGGGAACAGCAGCAGTGGGCGCGCGTGTGGCAGCTTGCCCGCCGCCATGTCCTGCATGCGCTGCACCACCGCCTCCTGCAGCATACAGGTGGGCGCAAACTGGGCATGAGTAAGCTTGCAACTCCAACAGAGACCGCGTGCAACTCCAAGAGAGACAGCGCGCAAACCAGCACCACCGCAAAACGAGGTGCGTACAGCTGCAGGAAATCCGGTAGCATGCGCCTACAGCATGCACCCACCGAGACGCGTGGCGCGTCCGGATCCTTATTGTCCCTGTCCACGTAAAGGCACATCATCAGCTGGCTGCGAGCAGGATGGAGACCAGGGAGAGTGCACTGCTTTAGGACAGCAGGCGGCAATGGCAGCTGGAGGCATGCAGCTGTCTGTTGGCAAATAATGCATAACAGTTGCCCCGCCCCCGACTCCCCCCCC